>JAFIRS010008101.1:0-19570 GCA_018342105.1 Gonioctena quinquepunctata
GATTTAATTGGCCTGACAGTAATTTGCATAGAAATATTAGATCAGCTTGAGTCCGCCTGTTTTCCAGTGTGGTTAAATATAGTATGGAATAGAATCACGGGGAGGGGGGGATCTCCAAGTCCAATCTCCACGAATCCTTCCCCATTGATTCTATTTGTCTTCAATCTTTGCCAGGAGATACTTTTCCTTCTGAATTAAAATAAAATAATTAATAAAAAACCTTTTTAAAAACAAGCTTTTATTCAAATGCGCTAAAACGTAAAAAATAATTGCTTTGTATGTGTGACTTAGGTTATTCTGTGAGTTACAGATTCAAGAGCTTGTCGCCGCCATTTTGATTTCATAAATTTTGACAAAAAATTCATATTCTTCGGCCCCGAAAACCCCCACATACCAATTTTGAATTGATTCCGACCATAAACACACCATAAACACACATACATACATGTACATACATATATGTGAAAAGTCACAATAACGCCAGGATCAATGAATAGTCCTAATCCCATACTAAAAAAATTTTGTATATAACATGTACACGTTGTATATAAACAGACACATATTTAAAGCTAAATTTAAATTACAATTCGAAATCAAATACTTAAAATACATTGTCATAAAATTATAATATGCTCTATCTAGCAGTAACTCCTTGACAGCCATCCTGAATCTATTATGTGCCACCAAAGAACGAATATGTGAAGGCAGGTGGTTAAACATTTTTTTAGCATTATAAATTATTGACCCCTTTACCAAAGAGCTTATGGGAATTGGTAGGGATACTGTAAAGTTATCACTCCTCGTCTTGTAAGTTGACAGAGATTGGATATTATTGTAAAATTTTTTGTGGATTAAACATACACTTTCCATAATAAAGATACATGTCAATGTTAATATTTTTTGAGTGATAAACAAGGGTTTGCATGAATCTCTGGGTTTCGCTTTACAAAGGTATCTCACAGCCCTCTTTTGTAAAACGAACACCGAGTTCAATAGAAATTGAGAGCTATTCCCCCAAAAACAAATTCAATATCTCAACAGTGAGTCAATCAGAGCCTATTGCGACATAGCTGTAAGCTGTTGCTGTAAGATTTGTACGGGTCACTAAATCTGATTTTTGTAGAAAATTCAAATGTTTTTGACATAACTTCATAAATGACTAGATTTATGGAAAAAATATGAATGACAAACTTGTAGGAAATTTAATTTCCAACAAAAAAGTCCTATTAAACCGAATCGCTAAGATTGATATTTCTCGAGATATAAAACGTTAACTTTGTCGTAATATAAAAAGTTTGATTCGATAATCCTCAAAAATTTCATATTACGACAAAGTTAACGCTTTATATCTCGAGAACTATCAATCTTATTGGGTTTCTGTGACTTTTTTTGTAGGAAATTAAATTGCCTACAAGTTTGTCATTTACATTTTCTCCATAAATCCAGTCATTTATGAAGTAACATAAAAAAAATAAGAATTTTCTAAAAAATCATATTTATGTATGTACGTAATCGTGAGTAAATCGCGCTTTGGTACGATATGATAACTAGAAATACCGCCGAGTTATAGATATTTGAAGAAAAAAAACAAAGTTTACGTGTATTTTAAATGGGAAATCTTTCCATGCTCTGGAAAAGTACTTAATGTTAATATTAAGGGCTCTAATTTTCAGGGATTTTTTTTTACATTTAAAAAAATAATCGGTTGGGAGCAAAAAACAAAAAAAATTGTCTTAAAAAAAACACCCTAATACATTTATACAAATGTGAAGTTAAATAAAAGCTTGTAAAAAAGTAGGTTAGAAGAAAATCTTGGCTTTATTTCTCTGTAAACAAACATAGTTCAATATTAATTATTATTACTCCAAAAATAATTAATTTATTATCCTTTTTTATCTACAATTTTTTGCTGTAGATATGTTTTCTTCTGAATTAAAACGAAAGTAGGTTAGAAAAAAAGGTCGACTTCATACCTCTGTAAAATATATTGCAATACTGAATATTATTGCAGGGCGCAAAAATATCATGATATTTATATATTTTCGAAAAAACTTACAAAATGGAAAACAAAAAGCAGAAATAGTGAGTTTATTCAAAACATTCATTCATATTATGTTTAAATAAAACATAAAATCATCAACATTTCGATAAAACCAGCTGATTACTATTTATTTACCTTGACTACTCGTTGATTGGATTTCATGTTGGTCTTGAACTTTAATTTTTATTTGTTGTCTGTTTTCCTGTGCTTCAAGATCGTTCTCATCCGCATCAACATCGCATTTTTCAAAATGTTTTTGCATCCTTTTGGGAATACCCTGCATTTCTTTACCACATTTTTTACATCTGGCCCATTTTCCTGTGTTTTTGTCCTTTATTATACAATTAAAATTTAACCACACTAAATGCTTTGCTTTTGGCATTTTGAAATAACACCCACCACCCACACAAAAAAACAAATTGATAGCTTCTAAACAGTCTCAAGTATCCTATTGTTTAACGAACTTACTGCGTCGCGTCGATTTAAAAAATACAACCCCCAATACCAAACGAGCGATCGGCGCGGTTGCCGGTTCATTGATAAGTTTAGGAAATGTCGGAAACGAGCAATCGGCGTGGTTGCCGGTTTTTTTATAAGTCGGAAATGTAGGAAATACAATATTGAAATACAGGGTGGCCCACCACATTCGCCTCGGTGTTTCTACGAGAAATGAAGAGATTTAGGGAAAAACTTTTAGCACAGTTATATGTGGGTCCATGAGGAGCATATTCCAAAATTATTTTGAAATATATAGGGTCATCCCCAAAAAAATTACATACCAAAGTTATATTTTTTCTTATGGAACACCCTATATTTTTTTATATTTTTAAATACTATAGACAAAATAAAGGTGAGTTACTATTATATTTCCCATACTTAAAACTGACCGTTTCTGAGAAATTTAAAAATACAGACCATAATTTGAAAATTGTTTTCACCCTGTAACGTGTAACGAGCTGCTCGTGATTAAATGTACTGCTTAGCTCAAAGGTTAAAGTTAACTACTACATGAAATTTTTAATGCAATATTATACAGATTGGCGAAAAAAATTGCCTCAAAATTTGGACACACATTTAATTAAATAACTTCTAGAAGTTGAATGGAACACCCCATATTCAGTGGCGTAATTTGACGCAGAATTAGATTCCCTTCGAAACTATATTAGGGTTCTCTATACCTATCTCTTCTGCTTTTTACACAAAAGGCGTTTTTATATTTTACTTATGAGTAATTTTTTTATCTTAAAAATGAAACACACTGTATTGTAATGAAAAGCTTAAAAAGCGTTTTAAAAACCTTTTTATTAAGGAATACGTAGATTCGCTAGAAGCAGAAGTTTAAATTTTTGAAAATACGGTGTATTTAAAGTAAAATGCAGGCAAATGTAAAAACTCAAATTTATTGCCATTTCTGAAATATTAAAGCATTCTTCAAAATAAGAAGATGCACATGTCTTAATTATTGAGGCGAAATATGTTAAATTCGCTTGTTTCTTAGCAAATTAGACTTCATATTGAAATAAATACCAAAATTACAATATGGGGTCAATAAAAACATACATTTACGATTTCCTATAAAACCTATTATACAATTTTTTTGATAATAGCCAGGTCTCCGGACCTTACAAGTCCCGACTATTTTTTATGGGGATATATCAAAAGTATTGTTCACCATACAGCAACGACACCTCAGGATATGAAATCGAATAAGAAATGCGTTTAGTTCCATACCATAAAATATGTTATCCAGAGTTCAGCACTCATTTCAAGAAAGGTTGCATGCATCGAGAATAATGGACACCATTTTGAGCATTTATTAAAATAATTAACTATTTAAGATTCTTAATTTTTCGATAAAATGACTTCAAGAATGCTTTTTAAGCTTTTCATTACAATACAGTGTGTTTCATTTTTAAGATAAAAAATTACTCATAAGTAAAATATAAAAACGCCTTTTGTGTAAAAAGCAGAAGAGATAGGTATAGGGAACCCCAATATAGTTTTGAAGGGAATCTAATTCTGCGTCAAATTACGCCACTAAATACGGGGTGTTCCATTCAACTTTAAGAAGTTATTTAATTAAATGTGTGTCCAAATTTTGAGGCAAATTTTTTCGCCACTCTGTATAATATTGCATTAAAAATTTCATGTAGTAGTTAACTTTAACCTTTGAGCTAAGCAGTACATTTAATCACGAGCAGCTCGTTACACGTTACAGGGTGAAAACAATTTTCAAATTATGGTCTGTATTTTTAAATTTCTCAGAAACGCTCAGTTTTAAGTATGGAAAATATAATAGTAACTCACCTTTATTTTGTCTATAGTATCTAAAAATATAAAAAAATATAGGGTGTTCCATAAGAAAAAATATAACTTTGGTATGTAATTTTTTTGGGGATCACCCTATATATTTCAAAATAATTTTGGAATATGCTCCTCATGGACCCACATATAACTGTGATGAAAGTTTTTCCCTAACTCTCTTCATTTCTCGTAGAAATACCGAGACGAATGTGGTGGGCCACCCTGTATATATATCTTAATATTTATTTGATAAATATCCGGATATATATCAGTGGATATATATCTTTGTTCCCTGTATTATTGCTTCACAAATTATTAATTTAACACGCTTCCTTTATCGTTTAGAACTTTTGCCTGAAGAGATGTTCTGTACTAAATGAAAAAAGTTGGTTAGAAGAAAATCTTAATTCATTTTAAAAAAATGATTTGAATAATAGATTAATCATTGCTTCACAAATAATTAATTTATTATGCTTTATTATTTTTTTCTAGCAATTTTCATTATTTACTTTCATTTTAATCCCCTGTGATTGAGTATTTAACAAAATATTTTGAATTTGCAGAGGTATCTAGACAGCATATTCATGAATCCCATATTGGTATCTTCCTTACCAGCCCGATCATTCGTAGATCCGGCAAATTATTGCCAACCATTCGGAGGTAAGTAAAAAAAAAACTACTTATCCTGTATAATATGTAATATACATACATCGAAATAATTCATTAAACCAATATAAAACAAGCAGTTAATTATAGACATCCACTAATTTTAAAACTCCTCTAAAGTGTATGAGGTTGTCTGCTTCTCGACCTAATATTTTTTGTCACAAAGTTGAACTTTTTCCATTTTCTGCTTGGTTCAGAGATGGCCTTGCAGCACGTCTCTCTGGCGCTGCGAGGGGAGGTCGGCTGGGAAGTGGTGGGCCCCATCAACGATATCGGCTGGCGCTTGAGGAAGCACTACTACCAACTGAAGTGTAAATCCATGCCGAAAGAGGAACTGTTTGGCAGCTGGACTGACTACGGTCCCGACAAGCATCTCGACGATAGGGAAATGCACGCTGTTTTCAAAAGCTTGGCACAACTCCAGGTCAGTGTTTCTCTGATGTACATAGTAGTTTTCAAAGCTATAGATCGAGTTATGTTCACTATACAATACAAACAACAATAATAAACTACAGAGATTTTTTGAATGATGATGGAATTATTGCATCTGCCTTGCAGCTTGAGGAACATTTTAAGCTCTCTCAAAAACTTGTGGATACTTCAAGTTTAGTACCGATAGAGCTCAACATTTCAGAAACATGCTTTGTCAATGAGGATTCAGTCCTTAACTTGAATAATGTTTTGCCAAAAACTCTGCCCATTAAAATACCATTTCTACAGATCTTAAACCCTCTACAAACATACTGGTGCACCAACGATGGTCGAGGAGAAAATTATCCAAGGCCTTAGTTCCGTTTCTCATCATATTCCCCTTTAAAAACTCAATTACCTTAAACCTTATCGAGTCCTATTTAACAAATCGTTTCCAAGCAGTATTGTATAACAACAGTCTAACTTTTTGAAATTTGGAATTCCTCAGGGTTCTCTGTTAGATCCACTATTGTTCATCTATACACAACAATGTTCTAGTTTGCAAATGACACCACACTCATCATTGATCACGCATATTCATAGAAGATAAATTTTAATCTCTAAAATATTTATTATGTACGTTTATAAATTCCTAGGAATTTGCTAAAAATATGCAACTGTGTTGCATAATCAAAAACAGCTCTATCATATTCCCCAAGTGTTTCTCCACCATATAAATAAGGATTTATAGTTAACCAAAATATGTAGGTACATAGTTTTTCCATAAACAGCATTATTAATACAAAATTCAGGTGATGCTCTACTTTATTTGTCACTTTTTCATATTATGGTTCGTTTCTTCTAATTGTTCAAAAAATAGTTATTTTTATTAAACCATTTGAGGTATGGTATATTACAACCAAACGCATTTTTTCTCTAGCATCCTTACATACATTCGATGGAACTGTGCATTTGCACTGAACTAGGCGGATTGGTGGCAAGGTTGGGCCACAAGAATGGAACCCTGAGAGATATTCTGTGTGGGGCCAAACCTCGACAATCTTTCCTCAAGAAATATGGAAATCCGAAAGGACACAAAGGCTTGACGATAGAGCAGATATCTCTGTACGGTCGACAGATATTGGAGGCACTGAAATTTCTGCACGACAAAGGATTTCCTTACGGTAATTATTTTTCTACAAACTACCGTCACCTGTTTCCTGTGGAACCATCTAGAATGTGCCATAATTATAAGAACAATAAAATATATTTATCTCGTGTTCAAGGTCATTTGCACACTGGCAACATCATCATAGAAGAGGATCGAGTAAAGCTTCTAGACATTGAAAACGGAGTTATGGGCGTGCCATCCTTCTACAGGCCTTACTTCATGCAGCACAAGAAAATCAACAATATGGAGGCGGTAGACATTTACTGTTTCGGTCATGTCTTGTACGAAATGATGTTTGGGGCCCCACTTCATGAGAGCATAGCCGATAATATTCCAATGTGTCCTATGGGTGAGTAATTTTCTTTTGAACGTCACAGTTTGGTCGATAAAGACAAATTTCTCGTTACACTATACAGTTATGGTGGCCCGAATATCTTTCAGAAAACAGCTACTTTCCCGGATGATACCTCGACGGACATTGATTGATTTACATTTATGGTTTATAACCGGTATCATCATGTTAATGACCATAGAACACAAAATTATTCAGAATTATGGTTTTGTGGTTCTCATAATTAAAATATGAAAAATTCGATTCTGCAGCAGTTTTTCGACTTATCGCCTGAAAAAAAAAAAAATATTATTATAATTTCCGACATTGATGTTAGAAAATAAAATTCCGAGTTGTCGGAATTTCCCGATTCAATGTTGGAATGACTTCGTACTTTGGTTTTCCGACTTTAAACTCATTTGTTGCATTACCTTTTCCTCTCCATATATGGACATTTTTCGTGTCCATTCATAGGTAATATCCTCGAGAAAATCCTGACGACAGAGGCATGTAAAAACGGCCTTCCGAAAGTCATGGACCTCTTGTCTGATCCGTTCTTCTCGTGCGTCCATCTGCATCTGCTGCCGACGGACAAGGCGCACCTCAAGATTCCCAGCTCGACGAAGGAACAACTGAAAGCCGCAGTCGCCAAAATGGAGGGGAGGCTGATCGGGGAACAAAAATTGGTGCGCAGCCAGAAGCGATTGGTGAAAGTGCAGGAGATGATGAGCTGCGAGGAGGAGAAGAAGAAACACAGACACAAAATGGTGAGTGAACGTGTATTAACATTAATACATTTTCTTCGCGGTTGTATTCGAACTGTCTTTGAACTCACGACTCTAAACTGAATAGATCGAGGTACCATTGGTGCGTGATCCACATTCGCTCTTGACCACTTTGCTGTACAAGCAGTAACTTTTTTTTGTTCAGGAACGTATGGCTAAAGAACAACATAAACAAAACAGGAAAATTGAGAAAGCAAACAGCATCAATGGTGAACGCTCCGAGAGCGTGAATAGCAGCGCTGCCACTTCGATCGGCACTGCTACACCCCCCTCAGTCACAGGTAAATGATTCCCTTTTATCTGGAAGTTTTATGACCTGATTACAGTAATTTGTAAATAACTGAAACCACTATTGATTCTTTGCCAATGTTTCGCCTCTTATAAAGTCATCTTCAGCGCATTAAATGTAAAAAGGGAATATAAAAGATGTAACATTTCATTTTACCTCTTTTATATTCCCATTTTACATTGTAGTGCCCTGAAGATGACTTCATAAAGGTCGAAACGTCGAAAAATAATCCCTTTTTGTTCTTTGAACTACTCTTCGAAAATCGTCTATTCAGCATTGAAAGTGTGCGCTGTTCTCTATTTGATTCCTCCCTAGGATCGAACGTGCCATCGCCCCAGCCTCCACCGCCTCCAGCCAACGTGCCGCCACCCCCTCCGCCCCCGTTAGTCAACGTGCCGCCCCCGCCGCCTCCTCCGTTGTCCAACGGGCTGGCCAGTCAAAAGGCAGGCGAAGAACATACCAAATTGCTGGGCGCCATTTGCAACTTTAACAAGTCGTCTCTGCGCAAAACCAAAGTTTCCTGAATCTATCGCTAGAACAACCCGACTGTACATAGAATTGCTATTGTGATATGGACTTTGTGTAACGTGAATGTCCAGAGATGTGTCCCTTCGAATATGTCGATGTTCAGTGTGTGTTTGTTTATTTTTGTTTTATCGGTTACAAGAGAGGTTATACAGTATTCATTCGAGTCCATTGGATTTGGATGGTGAAGGGGTGTGTTATACAAAGGGTTTCAGTGAAGGTATTTTACTGGGAATTTTTGTTCTAAACAAGTTGTTTTCCATCCCCTTCGATACTTCCCCACCCCTTGATCCCCCTAAAACACCCGACCCCTCTCTAGCTTCTATATCCGAGCGCCCATTCTCTCCCTGCCCTCAAATACCTCTTGCACTCTGTCATCAACCACCCCCTGCACAATATCAAATTCTTCTCTCTGCTCAACTCTCAGATATCCAAAATCTTTTTGCCTTCAACCACCTGTTTTCTCTTTGCACCCAACCACCTGGTTTCTCCTTGCCCTCAACCATGTGATGTCTCCTTGCTCTCAACCACCTGGTTTCTCTTTGCACTCAACCACCTGCTTTCTCTTTGCACTCAACCACCTGCTTTCTCTTTGCACTCAACCACCTGGTTTATCTCTGTACTCAACCACCTGCTTTCTCTTCGCACTCAACTACCTGCTTTGTCTTTGCACTCAACCACCTGCTTTGTCTTTGCACTCAACCACCTGGTTTCTCCTTGCACTCAACCACCTGGTTTTCTTGCCCTCAACCACCTGGTTTTCCTTGCCCTCAACCACCTGGTTTCTCTTTGCACTCAACCACACCTTATCCGTAACCCTCGAATATCTTACCTCCCTGTCCTCAACCCCCAAATATCTGACCCCTCTCTGCAGTCGATCGCCAAACATATGACCCCTTAACCCCGACATCCCCCAATCCGTGATCATACACTCTGTGCGTGGCCGTCCACATCCCCTCTACTTTTGTAACATAACTCAGTTTCTTGACATGGAACAAACTGGAAAATCTTCTGCTAAACAACTATTATGAGCTCGCAGTTATATTGTGAACGTTTCAGTAGATTTTGAGATTTGTTGAAATAAGTTTCAGAGATATGGAAGAAAAAAAATTAGTTTTTAGATGTGCTGTTGGCTCTTGAAAATTCCTTCAAATGGGAAAATCCAAGGTTACAAAGCTGTTAGGTTGATTTTTATAGCAAAGAAATTCAAAATCTTGCTTAGAGGTCATTGAATTTGGCTAAAGTATAAATATTGTTAAGTTCGTGTAACTTCCCAAAACCAACGGTCTGACCTACAGGTAGTTGCAAAGTTCAGTATTTTGCTTTGCCTTCGGCCAGATTTGCAGGAATTCATTTTCAATAAAGAATGTGCAAAGTTCTGTCCGACTAAAGTGTGTCTGAATCTGCTTCTCTTGTAACCCCTCGTATTTTTAAGTCCCTTCTGTATAGGAAATGCACAGTGTGATTTTCGAAACTTTTGCACAGAGAGGGAGCATTTGTTTTGAAGTTGAAAGGGGCCACAATTTTATCTTTCCGTAGTCACTTGCTTAACAAGGTGAGTTAATAATTACTGAATTATCGGGAATATTGACAGTAGACACATTTTTTTTTTACAATAATTTGATGTTTTTTTACAAAAGCGTTTAAGAGTTTTTTTTCCAACATTGAATTTTACTTTTACCGATTCAAAGTTGTACTTTTGTTTTCCGATTTCCAACTCGAAATTTGGACTTAAAAGTGGGGATTTTATTCTTCCTACTTCAAATCGAAAAGTAAAAAAAAAAAAAAAACTTTGAGGTGTTTAGACGCTTTCATTTTTTATCAATCATTTTCTTTTAATGTTCCTAGAAAATTGTATGGAGAAGAAATAGAGAGTCTCCATTAGAGTTTTTTCGGGGCACTCTAAGATGAAGAATATAAATCATGTTTGCCGAAACGTGTACGATGTTTTCATCAATTATTTTTTAAACTTATACCAGGTTTTCTGTAACTTACAAAACTCACTTTGGACTCTATAACATTTCCCTTTTTAGTTATAAAAATGTCCTAGTAAATATTATATATATCTAGAAAATGTATTTCTCATATTTAATTTTTATCTGTTCTTTTCTAGATGTTAGTTTTCAAATGATACGAAGCTTGAATAAAAACAAACAAGTGTCACTTCATAGTGAAATTAAATTGATTACAATTTGGGTCAAAACTTTGAGGAATCTTAATTTTGAGTAATTTATTTTTATACCCAAAAATGTTATGCCAATTTTTTATTTTATTTATGTGTGACTTTTCAAAACTAGTCAAAACTAATAAATTAAAATTGTCTGTGTAAAAAAAACAGGGGTTGCTGAAAGTGTTTTTCCCGGTTTAGTACCTACTTTAAAAAGCTTGATAGTCGTAGTAATGTGGCCTACAAAGTGTTCCTAAAATCAGGGTTTTCTTGGAAAGCTGTCAGTAGATATTTTCACGGAGATTTGCTACATGCATTAAAAAACTGGACTCTGTAAATATCTAGTTACATCACACATGCACTCTGAATATGGGGAAAATACTTTTCTTACGTGTTTTTGCCTCCTGAACACGAATCCGGAAGAAAAATGCGGCGGTCTCATACCGTTCCCGAGTTACAGCACTTTAAAAAAAACTAACCTCATTTTCAAGCACCGTTTTCTCGCACAAAAATCACTCAAAATGCCTCCTTCTTTTTACCAGCATAAACAATACACCCTAAATCACTTATTTTCGGCACAACTTTGCACAAATTATCGTCGTTTTTATCGAAAAAATCATCGTTCTTACAAAGTTGCAAATGAACAATTTTCGTTCCTTTGACAGGAGAGATTTAGTATATTTGCCTTATTTTTCATGTTGGTGATAAGTGAATCACCGCCAACTTTTCGAATTCAAATGTGAGCAATAGTTTCCCCTTCATTTATGTGTGCAATTGTTGTGAGCGGTGATTCATTTATTAACTGTGTAAGAAAGATTATTTTTTCGATAATTTGTGCAAAGTTGTGCCAAAAATAAGTGATTTAGGGTGTAATAATAATAATAATAATAACATAGTCTTTATTTCATGGAATATTTCATATTTTTATACATAGTCAAAATACAAAAACCAAAAATGAAATAGGCGTCAAAAACAAGATCACATTTAACCATGTGAGTAGCATTAGAGCTATGTGAATGTATGTAGGAAATATTCGTCGTATTGTTTATGCTGGTAAAAAGAAGGAGGCATTTTGAGTGATTTTTGTGCGAGAAAACTGTGCTTGAAATTGAGGTTAGTTTCATTTGAAAATGCGATGTAACTCGGGAAGTATGAGACCGCCCATTTTTCTTCCGGATTCGTGTTCAGGAGGCAAAAACACGTAAGAAAAGTATTTTCCCCATATTCAGAGTGCATGTGGATGTAACTAGATATTTACCCTCTAATCTTCATTTTGAAAAATCATACCATAAAAGTCACGAAACACAAAACAATATAAGTTGCCATGGTTACTACAGTAAATGACAAACGAATGCCAGTAGAAAATATCAGAGTATGCTTGGATTTGTCATGGAAAACATTAAATAGAATTAATAATTAAAAGAGACTATAGTTGGCTATGAAATACAAATTGGATCAAAACATTATTCTGGGATATTTTTTAACTATCAGTCTTCTGCCAAAACAGTTTTAAAAACCAGAGCCAACTTTGTTCAGTTGAAGGGTTGGCAACTATTTTTTACTTGAAAGTGCACATTATTGATTCCTGTGTAAGAACACTACATATTGGCTTTTTTCTAGTCAATCATTATTTTTCGTAGGACATCCAATCTGCAGTAATGTATTCCAATATTAATATTGTTTCCCAATTTGCTGCATACGCTTTTTTGTCAACTGAAAATTTCCAGTCTGTGAGAAACATCTGCTGTCAGTTTTCCCTCGAAAACCATTTCAGCCATCCCACAAAGGGTAATTTTTTAATCAGTCTATGTAATGTATAACAAAATATATCCAAAATTATTGTAATAAAAAATGTAAGAGTACTTTTGTTTTATTTCTTGTCTTTGGCAACTTCATCAAAAAGTGTGTTTACTGACAGGAAAAATGATCAAGACACCTGCAGTTTTCATTTCACAGCTAAATGAATCTAATATGTGCAAATATTTTTAGTAGTGATTTAAAAAAAAGATCATACACTATATTTTTTTACAGCATTTTCATACATTGCCTATTGAAATACAATAAAAAAACAGTAAAGCATTTTCCGCTTTATTAGCTATTATACAAAAAAAACTGTTCAACTACTTTAAAGACTAGAGAAGATTCATTCTTGTCCCCTGTAATTCTTGATGTTGGCCAACACCCAGCCGGGAATGGCTAACAAACCGAAAGATATCGCTAAGCCGTGTGCGACTTGTTCCATAGTGGACACCTTGACTTGTGGAGGGCCCGAAATGACGGACATGTTCCTTGTGGTTTGAGCTACCACCGGCTGGATTTTAGGTGCGACTTTGGATACTGTGGCGGCGAACATATCTAGAAGGATAAAGCAAATAGAATATTTCAAATAGTTTACTATTTTTATTAAAGAGAAGGAAATAATGTTAGCTTACTTGGATTTGATTAGGTAACAAGAGCGAAATAAGAAATAGTTGAATCTGTCAAACGTCAAAGTGGTAATGTATTGACTATTGACACTGATTCAACAGTGTTGCCATTGAGGTTCGATCAACTATGAATTCAGTGGTACCACTACAGAGTATTAAGCCACAGCACCCTAACCACAGTTGCCATTGTTTAAATTTATCTTTTTGGTAGATCAAGTTAACGACCTCTATTGGGAATTCAAAATTAGATGCCAGAGTTTTGAATGAAGTATTTTCTCTGAAAAATAATCTTGATAAACCTGTTTCCTCTGTTGGAAAAATATATTTATGGCTTGCTTTGTCTACCACCACCGATTTCATATGGTTAACGCCCATTCTGCTGTAGACAGCGGCGTGTATGTTAGTTGGGTGCGATAAACTGATAATGGCGAATAAATCCAAGTAACATACGCGCCTATGGTCATAACAACGAACCAATAGAATCAACCGGGTCTAATGACAGCTTGTGCCGACTTTCGTAAGTATAAATGAATATTACTGTACCTTGTTGCAGTTTTGGAACCATTATTATGAGTAGTAAAGAGAGAGACCAACAATATTCGTTTGAGTGTTACGCCCCCTAACGGTGAAAATATAGAACCATACTTCAGTACATTATGCCATGTTGCCAAGTTAATTTGAATCCCCAATGTGAAACTAAAGACTCCCACAGACGATGAGATCTGATCGCTACATGTCGCGATACAAATATATGAGATTTGTATCAAGTATCCACATACGCTGAGATGGAACCGCGTAACATCAGTCGCACGCGATGCAATTTGTATCGCTACTACGTATCATGCAACATGAAGCGATAGCGATCTCATCGTGTATGGGGGCCTTAATGCTAAACAAAGATTATCAATGACAGCAGAGGAATAATGCGCATGCGTTAGCATAGGATAAATCAATAGGCCTTTTCACGACTCATTGCGCGCAAGCGCATCCACTATGTTAAAAAAGCGGCTAATATGAAAATTTCGGACACTACAAGGGTTATTACCCTAGAGTGCAATTAATGAAAAATCGTAAATGAACCACGGACGCAGACATCGATGCGAAACTCCAAATCCCCGTAGAAAAAAGAATTTCCTTTCGAATGGCTAGAAGCACGATGAAATCGGAGTACGGGAAATATTTGTTTCCCTCTCCAACGTGATTTTTGCTGGGGCACCGGTGCAGACTTATCTTGGAAGAATCGCAAAAAGATCAGGGACAGAGCGATCGGTGTGAAATTCTGGAAACTTATGCAAAAAACTATAAAAAAAACAATTTTGGGTTTTTTTTCGGAAAAAAAATCATTTCCGGTCTTTCTTCGAAAGTTCAGATTTTTATTTCTAACTCGGGAACGGTGAAAGATGGAGCAATTCTGCTAACTCCAATCGATTCAAAATGGCCGAATTAGTCTAGAAACGGAATTTCGTTTCGATACTGAAAAAAAAAATTAAAACTAAAATTTTCGAACAAGGCTCAGAATATCTTCGAAAAACCAAAGTGGTCGTATCGATCTCCAGTTTGAACAAAAATGTGGGAAATGCTGCGTAGATTCCGAAAATATAGCACATGTGGTATCTCAATCCAATAGATTCACCGTAAATCCTGAAAAATCGAGATAACGGCGAGAGAAATCATAGATGGCGCACCGGTCGACTTTGACATGTCAAATGAAAAAACCATAGCAGCAATTAAAGAAAAATTAATTCATGGTGCTTCATTAGCACATACAACAGTTGAAGTACATCATTGTACTAAGACAATGGTTGAAATTCAAAAATAAAAAAGTTAGGCATGCGCACAAAAAATTTTCTAGAATGAAAAGGCCTATTGGAACCTTGTCTTGATTTTGTTACTTTTTACTGTCAAAAGTTACTTTTTTAGAAGTTTGTTACTATTTTTCTATGCCTAAGAACATCACTGCTTCATTACCAAAAGTAATTGAATTAGTATATCAAATATGCGATTTTCCTATAACCAAATTCAAACAATAAGGGAGTGCCGCACAAGTTGCCAACTTCAAAAACTTCTGCCTCTCCAATTGTAATAATTTCATCAGGGTTGTGTAGAGAATCACAAACTGAATATGCTGGATCATGTATTTTTAGTCCGTATATATATTTTTTAGTTATATCAATAGGGAATTTTGTCTCTATATCTCGAGTGTTGGTGTCTGTCCTAATCTGATTCGTGCTTTATTGACTGTCATCTGTCAATATTTTTTCCCACCATATTGTTTGTGCTACCATATTTAGACAGAAAAAAAAATCTATGAATGACACATTTGAAACTAGAAATTTATAAGTGCTTCATGACCAAAAGTTATTGAATTGGTTTATCAAATTGGCGATTTTCTATACAACCAAAGTCAAACAATTGCCATTGGAGAGGCAGAACTTTTGAAGGTTTTATTAAGTTGGCAACTTATACGGTTCTCCCATATTGCCAGTGGAGAGACAGTTTTTTTTCAGTTGGCAACGCTGGAAAGAGAATTTGGGGTTAAGTCCATAGAAGTCCGTCCCCCGTCATATTAAATTATAAATTATCATGGTTTTGCTTGTTGCATTCTAGGACTCCATCGCAGGTGTATAATATATTTACAAGGTGTATGGTTGTATATATATATATATATATTTACAAGGTGTATGGTTTTATTTCGGAAATCCTAATTTATACCAAAGTAGAAACACTTTATTGATTTCACAAAGTTATAGCTTCAAATAAAACAGCCGGAAGGATCGGCATGCGAAACTTTTCCAAAGTTTACATACTATCGAGAATCAATTATGATGTGGTAAACCCGTGTTTTGGTACATTCGCAACGTTGATAGAAAAATATCATTACGGACTTTTTCCTCAAACTTTTAATCATTTGTATTACTGATCGTACGAATAATGTGTGTCAAAAAGGTGAATTGGAGCATTTGTCAAGTATTACTGAAAATTAAACAATCGTTTGAATTATTATGTAAGGTGATTATATCAGCCCATCGACGAGAAGTTCCGTTACCTACACCAGTCATATCTAGAGATATGAACTGGGTTATTGCTAACAAGTTAAGTATAATATATTCATCCTATAACATTAATACGTTGACCGCCATAGCGTTGAAACCTTTTTCCACACTGGCGCCAGGAAAGTTTTTCAAAATGTACCGTCCAGGCCACGTGCTAAGATAGACTGGAATGTCGCAGTTATACATCTCCGCCACCTTGATAAGTATATGTTGGTAAATGCATGCTAATATGAGATGTGAAAAACTGCCTCAGTCACGTAAACCAAAACAGCGGCGCAGTCAAAATGACGTTTGGTCAACTAGACCTCACCGGCCTGCAACCGAACTTTTTTCTTGGTCATATCGACCGAGACGGCAGTCAACGTGTCAAACATCTGTGGAAATATCCAGAAATACTATCATTGTGACTTTAAACCTACCTCAGTTTATTATTCTTCGGCTTGTTTCGCACTTGGTCAATGAGATTTTATTTCGTTCGACAATAAAGTATATTTTGATTTGATTACACTTGTTTGAAGTAATACTGAACCCCCAGTTTCCTTGCAACTGCAAAATTCTACTTATCTGCTAGAAGCTACCAATTGCCACTCCAACCACCTATAGAATTCCAAACTATCAAAAGTATACCGGGTGACACAGGATATCGGGCCACCCCTGTAACTTCTGCATCGTGAAATTTTTCTGAAATTCGGTACAGTTATATAAGCAACCATTTCCGATTTGATCACATTACAATCCAATATGGCGGACTTCCGGTTTTTCTGCAAATGCCAGCAACTTTGTTTTTTCAAATAGAACACCCTTTATATTTTTACATATTCAAGTTCATTAGGTCAAAACAAGTCCAAACCTTATGTCAAATGTCATTTTTTTAAAACAATTGAAATTAAAATTGTTTTTTTATTTTACCTCGTGGATAAATGAGGCTATTCACAATGAGTCCCACATTACAGAAAAACATATTTTTTTCTGAAAAATTATTTTTTGTGTCATTTATTGATGAATTAATTCAGTCGCATCACATTTTGGTCAAAAATTATTTTTTTTTAAATGTAACCCCTATGGGCCACCTACCTGCCTCTCTAGAACATTCATTAAGGAAAAAAATTACATCATTTTTGTATTTCGGTGCAGTAACAAATTGTATAGATAGATTCAAAAATCTACAACTAGTTCATGAGTTTCCTTGCAGTTCGAATAATTTTTCAACTTAGTAAGCTGTGGGAAACAACATTTCTGAATCTTGTCAACTAATTGTGTTTCACTGTCATGTTTCATCTCAACTCTCGAAAATTAGTTAACTTCCGAGAATTAGTTTAGTAGAAATGTAAAATCAAAATTATAGGTTCACAAGAAGTGAACAGGTTGATATGTTATTCATTTACGGAGAATGTCTTATAAACAGTGTCGCTACTTGTCAGTTATACACTGAACGATACCCACACAGAAAAGAACCCAACAATGGAGAAGATGATCGTAAGTGAGGAGGCAGAAATTAACGTTTTGCTTATGTTGATTTTGATCCAACCGCTTCGACGCGGGAATTGGAATACCAATGCAACATAAGTCGAGAAAACGCTATAAGAATTTAAAAAAAACACCATTATCGTGCTTATAAGTATAACTTACACAATGAGTTGACAAGCTTCAGAAATGTTGTTTTCCACAGCTTACTAAGTTGAAAAATTATTCGAACTGCAAGGAAACTCATGAACTAGTTGTAGATTTTTGAATGTATACAATTTGTTACTGCACCGAAATACAAAAATGATACGTCATTTTTTCCTTAATGTATGTTCTAGAGAGACAGGTAGGTGGCCCATAGGGGTTCCATTTGAAAAAAATAAATTTTTGACCAAAATGTGATGTGACTGAATTAACCAGTGACACAAAAAATAATTTTTCAGAAAAAATTAAGTTTTTCTGTTATTTGCGACTCATCTTGGTTTAGATCTTACTTAACTGAACGTCGCCAAAATGTCTCACTTAATGGAATTGAATCCAATGAATGTGCTGTCAACTCTGGTGTCTCACAGGGCTCGGTTCTGGGACCTCTGTTATTCTTGTTGTATGTCAACGATCTGAATCAGTTGGACATCCAGGGTAAATTAACAATGTTTGCAGATGACACCACTATCCTATGGCATGATAAATCAATTACCGATCTATTCGATCACATCAGTGTGGATGTAATAAGGGTGAAAGAGTGGTGCGATGCAAATCTCCTATCATTCAATGTCAACAAAATGAACATCGTATCATTCAGATGTAACATCAGGGAGGTTTCATTAGATGATGGAATAATTAGCAATGCCGCGGAAAATAAGTTTTTGGGATTACTTATTGATGAAAAGTTAAGATTCGAAAGCCACATTAACAAGTTGTGCAAAAGATTAGCATCGGGTTGCTTTGCCGTACGTAGTGTTTCTTCAACGGGATATTTAATGCTAGGAAGATTTATTTTCATTAGTAGAGTCCACCCGTAGGCATATTTTTTGGGGTATATGTTGCATCAACTTTTTTTAAAGGGGCTTTACCCTTCAAAAAACCATTAATGTTTATGTAAAGAAAGCGCGATTTATGTAACCATTGTTTTTTTGGCAAAGGATTCTAACACTGGCAGTTAATGTGACCCCAATCTTTTATTTGTATTATTTTTTACTATCTTGTGTATTGTCAAAAAAATGTTGTCGTTTTTTGTAATTGGCAATTAACTTTTACCATGCTTTTACCTTTTAAAAAAGGTTCCGACTTTGTCAATGGGGTTTTCATCTTGGGCAATAAATTATTGATTCTGAAATTGATTATTATTGATAAAATATATTGATTCTGAAACCCAAATCTCAATTATCCCGGGAAATAGAAAAAAAATTTTAATTTCCATTGTTTAAAAAATGACATTACATGAGGTTTGGGCCGTTTTTACCTGTTGAACGAATATGTAAAAAAAAAACAGGGGGTTCCATTTAAAAAAAAAAAAGTTAATGGCACCCAGAAAAACCGAAATCCGCCATATTGGGTTGTAATATGATCAAATCCGAAATGGTTGTTTTTATCTGTCCCCAAATTTCAGATAAATCCGTTCACGAATGCGAAGTTTCAGGGGGGTCCCGAATCCTTGTCACCGGATATCTCATCATCCCAAAACCCAAATTTAAGGATTTTTTAAAATTTTATAACATTTCTTCCCGCCGTTTTATGTTTTAAATGTTCCTTCAATGATTTTCGAAAGAAAAGGGGCAATGTTTATAGTACACTGTTTTTTTGGGAAACCGTTTGACCGAAAGTCGAAAAAATACAAGAAATTTTCTAGTTCAATATGTGGATTTTTAAGAAAACTGATATGAGAGTGTTCCTAGATATAAAATACCCAAAACCACGTCCGGGGCCCTCTCCATCCC
>JAFIRS010008102.1:0-19564 GCA_018342105.1 Gonioctena quinquepunctata
AAAAACGGCAATAGTATCAAAATATTTTAGTGAAAAATACATAAAAAAAAACACATAGACATGATCGGAATATCAAATCCTGGAGCTCAGCAAAATGTGAAGTATTTATCTCCAAAACACATTTGTATTCATTTAACAGAATGGAGTGGAAAGAGACGAGTACCCTGTATCGACTATTCTCATTTGCAAAAAGCGTACTGAAAAACTTAAAATTGAAAAGAAATCCTCCCCAGAGATTATAAGTGGTTAGTTACATTAACATACAGCTTCAAATCGCTTACCCTGTGAGCTGAGCTGCTATTCCGTACCAGTGGCAGATAATCCAGAAACTTCATCAAATCCCTGAATTCACGAATTGTTTTCCAGTGCACGATCACCGTCACTATTTTCCGTTCCGTAGCGGGTTCTACGCTAAACACACGCGTGTACTAATTACCACCGAAGCGATACTTAACCCTTAATCCAGGGCGTCGCGACGCAACTCGCCCTTAAACTCTCGACGCGTGTTCGCCGTCTCCCCGTATTGCCCACTTGACCGTCCGATTTCGCGAACCCTGACCGACTCCCTTGCCCGCCTCCAAAATTATTATTTACTCCCTTCGTTTCTTAAAACGTTCAATTAGGCCCACCTTTTAATCCCAATTTTTCTCTTACAGCCCCGCCTTCAATGCAATGGCGTTTGTAGTTTTTTTTATTTTATTATCCCTTCAACGGCGATCTGTATAAATCCCACGCAAAAATGGTTATCTTAAAGTTTCCAACTCAGCGTTTCTCAGTCGAGGAGAAAATGATATTTTTCTGCCTTGGGTGGTCCTACTTATCGTTATGAATAACCCATTGATCGTTTTATCAGGTCTAGACGATTCTGTAACGATTCTGTATCTGCAGGTGTCTGGGCAGAAGTATCTCATTTCATTCACCGATATGAAAACATATGTTTTAATTGCTCAGAGATAAACTATTCCTTTTGGAATATATTTCCAATCGTATACTCGAAAATATTTGCTGAACGAAATATGTAATGAACTGAGTTCGTTTGTACAGGGTACTACATTTCAACTGTTGCTCAGAATTTAGAAATAATGGAACTCCATGCTTATCAAACTGATTCGAAATTAGCATTTGTTCTCAAAATATCTCTTGTCGAACCCGAAACTTACACCCTATACCAACTTTTTCCAATTCCCATACTGAATAATCGAACAGGCTTCCACCGTATCTTAATAACGTCACAAAAATATATTGCGAGAGACGACGATTCAATGTTGTACGTTTCATTCTCTAACCTAGACAAATGCAAGACTTTGGAAACTACGTCAAAAATCTGTTCTGATGTTCTGCCATCCCCCATAGACAACAATGACATATGTGCAGCCCAGTTACTTCTGATCTGATCGAACCACCGAAGACCTGCCAATCATCTGTCATCTTCGCCAAGGATAACAATGTCTACGAGATACCAACAAACCTGTGACTCATCATTGTCGGATCCATTGCCAATAACCATCAAATACTCCAACAGAGAAGTAGTTACCCAAAGTATTAACAAAAACTTCTCAAATTACAACCAGAATGCAACGCATTCATAGAAAGTACACGAGTACATTCAAAGTACATCATAAACAATTACAAAAATGTCACCTACAAGAGCCAACCAGTACTGATACCCTATATATGTTGTCAACACATGCCTGAGAAAAAACACCTTTCAGACCTGAAAACACTGAAACTCAGTAAACTCGATAAGGACGACCTCAATATAGCCCAGCACAACCCTATGTGAACAAATACATCTCTTGGTTCACATACTTCACAATCACGCTAGTCATTCTGCTGATATTGCTGTACCTGTTCTGCGAATGTAGAATTAGAAGATCAACCAGAATTAGTATCATGGCGCCCGATAATCAACCACCTTAACCCAGGCCTCCAAGAACGGGCAGAACTTCCTTAAGCAGATTCATACTCCGAAGACGTCCATGTGTCCACCTCGAAGAACCGATTAAAGAACACGTAGAACTTACTCCATCCAACTCAAAAGGATTTCAAAATCACTTCAAAATTCATTATTTCAATTTCTTTATTTTCAAAAAGTTGCCGCTTCAGCACCAACTATTTAATATAAAAGTTAGTTGTTATATGCAAAATCACGGCATAATGGCGTTCCCATGAGTATCAAGTTACACGCGATAACAAGTCTCCAGAAAATCTTTATCAATGTAATCAGTGTCCGCAGAATTCTGCGATGGAAACTGCTGATGCTGAATCAACATATTGTCAACATATAGAAGGCAGAAAATCAGTCAGGCTAATAAAACTCTTCCTATTATTTACATTATTTCTCATTCTTGTCAACAGTGGTACATACCACCTCGAATGAAGTTTTCAAAAATCCGATTCAATAATTATCGAGATAACATACATTTTACGAACATAAATTTATTTGAAGTTCACAACATATTTAATTCTTATATAACAAAATAACAATTACAAATGAAACAATGCTCAATAAATTAGGTTTTTAGTTGTTAGAAATATTAATATTAAAAGTGCAATTATTACAACTACCAAAATTTATGGATTTGGCCTCTTCAAGTACAGAGTTTGAAAAATGCTACTTCTTGATTGAGTATCGAGTGGATCCACAAATTCTCTATAACAGTCGTCAACAGTAAAACTGTTTCTTCTGGGAACGCTCTGTTTGGAAGTAGATAGTATACTGACAACATTTTATTCGAAATTTTACTCATTTGTGCAGATGACTTCCATCCTCCATGTTTTTTACAAGTGTCTGTCTATAATCAAATCCTGCAAGTTAAATCTGACCCACTTCTAATCGTCCGATTGATTTGAAATTTGGCAGGCGTACATAATTCCGGTGATAATGCATTATGAAATTTTTGTTAGAAAAAAGACAAAATAGCGGTTCCTATATGGCGTACAATTTTTGTGATTATGGTCTCATTCTATTCAAAATTGGTATCTAGGGGTTTTCGGGGTCGGATATTATGATTTTTAACCGACGAAACCAAAAAGGAGGAGGTTCACTAATCGACGCGTATAGTTTTTTTTTATGTACGACCACGCATAACTTTTTACTGAGATGTCCGATTCCGATAATTTTTTTTTCCAGTGGATAGGGTGTACTGTTGTCCCATTTGAATTTAAAAGATATAATCCACCCCTACGGGTAGCAAAATGAAGGATATGATCACTCACCCTCTGAATTCTGGTCCGTTAACCGATTCTATCAGGCATAACTTTGTACTGGGTTCTTCGATTTGGATGATTTTTTTTGTATTAGATAGGGTTTGCCTCATAGTGGATCATATTCGGATTTCGAATGGAATTATCCACTCTTACGTGTAGAAAAATAGGAGATAATTGATTTTTCACTTGTGAACATTGACACACATATGTAGTTGACAATGACAGATCGCTATTGTTATTATTTTTGTTCTCCTACATCCGTCACAATCATTATGTTCTATGAGAGGATGGGATGATATACGAAGTAATGAAATAAACTAACCAGAACAACAAAAATAATTTATATTACAACAAATAATAAAAGTAGATAATCATATTATTTAACTGGTAATAGTTGAAGTAAGGTAGGTGAGTAAGTATTTTGGAAGTAATCAAAAAACAAGAAGCTAGAAGTTAGTAGATTTCAGCCACAAAAAATTCAAAAATAAAAACTTTTTAACAAAAAATTGAACCGACGAAATACGGAACTGAAAAGTAAAAAATAAAATAAACCTCCTTAGTCTCAATAACTGAGCTCACAAACTAATGTAAGTAACTAATTTTGAGTCGGCGCCAAACGAACAATCAACGAAAATCATTAAATTACTTTAAAAAAATCATAAGAATGTCACCGCGCAACTCGATGCCATCATTTTACGCCTTACCTAATCCATTTGCTTGTTTGTTTGGCGCCGACTCGAAATTAGTTACTTACATTAGTTTGGGAGCTTAGTATTTATAAGGAGGTTTATTTTATTTTTACTTTTCAGTTCCGTATTTCGTCGGTTTAATTTTTTGTTATTTTGTTAAAATTCAAAAATACAACATATTGGCTCCAAAATGGCGGACAAGTTTTGTGATTATGTTCCGATTCTATTCAAAATTGGTATCTGGGGGTTTTTGGGGTTGAAGATGTTTATTACAAGCTTTCATTTCCAGTTTCACCTGTCCTGGTGTCCCGTAGGATAGTGAATCCCGTAGTATAGTAGAAAAAAACCATTATGAGTTCTGAAGAAGTGTTTTTCACACAAAAAACATGTTTTTCTCAGGTGAATACTATTTTATACGGCATCACGTATAAAATAGTATTCACCTAAGAAAAACATGTTTTTTGTGTGAAAAACACTTTTTCAGAACTCATAATGGTTTTTTTCTACTATACTACGGGATCATGTAAATTTAACGTTTCAACATTATCATAGTATAAAGTGATTTATTTCCGTTATTCCATCGCGATGTATTGAATATGAATGGAAACGATGAAAAAAATTGGAAAGTTACGTCTGTTCGACGTATTTATATGGGTAAAACGAACTTCGATTCGTGAGACATTCTTACGTTGAAAAAACAGGTCATCAATACCATTCTCAATAGTATGGTTCTAAACTATTTCATAACGTTGTTTCATTTAGATTTCTGTAGTTGTTATTTTGATATATTTATTTCATTCAGAGTCTCGTCTGATGGTATGATGAATTGGTGAGCAATTATTCATTGATGAATATATTTTAGATGGAAGCAAATCAAACATATTCTCAATTTTAACACTTTCAGGGGCCTGACATTCATCTCTATGAATATATAGTATTTTACAAAGCAAAAATCTTATACTAATACGTGGTGATGATGAAGCAGATCCTTCTTTTGAATTCGTTTTCATATCAATCAAAACAAACATAGGATATATTTCTCATAGACAAAGAAGGAATTATTAATATAAACAGTATTTCCTCTCCATTTAGAGTTTCTCAACGGCCCAAGATTAATTTTTCAAAAATAGACGATGAAATCATTCATGAACTATTTGTTTTTCAGTTGAGATGCACAATCAAAATCAGTACAAGAGACAACGTTGAATTGATTTGTCATAATCGTTGTTGTAAGCTAATTGATTAGAATGTTGATTCCCTTGATGTATTCAGCAAGTGGTAAAGGTATCAGTAGTATATCTTAGGGGATACGAGCACAGTTCCAGCTGCGCTCGTAGCCCTTTAGGGTTTTGGCGACTTACGTCATACGGTTTTTGTGGTTCCGAGGTCTGCCATTGGTTTGGGGACCGCCCCTGGGTTGGGATTGTCACTGCGGCGAGCGCCAAGGGTGGTTCGTTGTAGGAGGGGTTTAGGAAAAAATGGTGGTTATAGGTTAAGAGGGCAGAGAAAAAATCTAGGGTTGTCTGTCATTGGTTACAACGGTCAGCCATGTTGTATGTGGGGGATCGAGCAGGCGGTTTTATTTGGGTGGCTTGTCATTCGTCGCAGCCATGTTGTAGGTATGTGTGTGTGTGTGTGTGTGTGTGTGGGAGGGATCGAGTGGACATGGAGAACTGTGAAAGGTCGTCAGTGGTGAACCAATAGCTGTGTTAGCCGATAGCTGTCGTCGCCGCCAGCCAATAGCAATCGATGACGATGGCGGCCATCTCGTAAAGGTGGGTGGGAAAGAGTCAGCCGCATTGGCCAACTGCCAACCTCATTGGTCAAATGAAAGCCAATAGTCAATGGTGGCCGTGGTGTTAACCAATAGTCATCCTCCAATCGAGGAAGAGAATGGCGGTCATCTTGGTTATATACTTTGTCAAATGCACATGATTGTAAGCCGGAATAGCTCAGTTGAGAGAGCGTTAGACTCATAATCTGAAGATCCCTGGTTCGAGCCCAGGTTTAGGTACATAATTTATAGTTGATAGGAATGGGTTCTTGCCCTATATTTCAACCCGTTCAGAATCAGTATTGGTATACATAGCAGTGCATGCCTCTCCAAATCTTCCAAGTATAATATTTGTTAGCAAAACGTATGATGCATGCTCATCTCTATCAACTATGAATTTTTTTTTTTCGAAGGGTGTCAGCGCCTATGAATACCGCGATGAAACGGTCATGACCAACAAGTCGATGAAAATACGATCTGGGCAGCCATATTCACATCAGCACATTCTTATCAGTTGTTTACTTAGGTAATCTTGCGTGGCAAGATTTGAATCTGTTACTCACAATAACCAAGATCAAGCAATGGAAGAAATTATTGTTTCCTTTTTAGTGCATTCGTATAATTAAAGCTTGTCTACAAATTTATTTTTTTATAACTTTTATTTATGTTCTGTTATTATTGGCATCGAAATGACATTGCACTTTCGATAAATTTTCATGGACACTTACCCGCATATCCTACTGGACAGGAACAATTGAACATAGCAATTCCATCGATACAAACTCCTCCATTTTGACATGGTGACGACCAACATTCGTTCCAGTTAGTTTGACATTGGATACCCGTGTAACCGTCGATGCAATAGCAGAAATAAGTTGAATTCAGATCATCGAGGCAAACGCCATGCACACAAGGATTGCTGAGGCAAGCGAAACCATTCAGCACACCTGGTAAATGAGCCAGGAATGTCAGTGTCGCGAAAAATAGCCATCGCTGGCTAACAGTTTGGTTCATGTTGCATCATCGAAACATTTCCTGTGAAAAAAAAACTCTGTGAGTTCTGGGGAATTGAGTCTTTATTCAGTATTATAATGGAAGACTTTGGATACACATGTATATTGCATATGATCACATGTATATTGGAAACAAACAGAAACTTTATAACCCAGGTTTCAGAGAAAGTGAAACAAACTTCAGAAGGGTTCAAAAGAGCACACATTTTTCAATTTTCAGTGATCCTTTCTTGATTCTGAAGTAGATAAAAATTCGTTAATTTCAGAGTTTATTTATCATCTTTTCAGAAGCCTCTCCTTCATAAAATTCTATTTTTATTGTATCCGATGATCCTTAAACTAAAATAAATCCGTTTTTGGCAGTTCGAATGTCACCGAAAGTGGCACAAAAAATAGCAAGAAATGTTATGCAAAGAAGCGAAATAAACATAACTTCATATGGCAACACTTGGAACTGCCAAATCCAATTGAATCACTATTGACTTCAAGGTTGAATTCACGCTATTCATTTCGACAAAGTTGCGAGAACCCTCATTCATTTTATAAAATATATCTGCTCGCAACCCTCTCTTTGTTCGTGTAAATACAATTGTACGTGTAACAGTTATCCGTTTCTCCGGGCAGTGTGATGGGAACGTCTCTATTTCTCAGCATCTTAGCATCTAATAGACAGACTTACTATATTTGTTGGTTTGATGCTTTTTTGCAGAGAATAGTTTTAGTACTTCGGGCACTTTTCATTCTTATATGTTGATTATCCTTTTTTGAGTTTCATCTAGTGGAATTATTTTTCAAACAAATGATTAACCACATTTAAATTAAAAATATTTTTTGAAATTAAATCAAGTTAAAAATGTATCATGTAGATTTTTTTTGAGTTGGGGACTTTTAATATGTCCAGCGTGGCTTCAGCCGAGAAAGTAGTTGTTTTCACAAAATATTCACGAACAATGACTTCATTTTTATTGTGGATTTTTCAATTCACAGAAAAATATTTGTATTCAATTGAGAATGTTTCCTTTTTCAACATGGATAGAAATGAAATTAATTGGCACCAATTAATTTCATTGGACAATGATTGTTTGGTAAGTAACGACTTGTCGAAGTATCAATTTTATTGAAATAATTCAACAGAAAATAATAAAATCATTGTCAGCGATGACTCAAACTTATTTTATACGTTTTAGTACATGACTCAAATAAAATCTTGTATTTTTTTATTAGTTATTTAATTTTTTGCTTTTAAGCTAGTTTGCCTTAATCTGTTCATTTCTAATGGAGCATAGTTATTACAAGGTTTCTTCCCCCCTGTAAGTTTTGAGCTGAAAGAAATCATGATCTCAGACCCCAAAAACTCCCACACACCAATTTTGAATAGAATCTGACCATAATCTCAAAACTCATCCGCCATCCTGAAGTCGCCATCTTGAATTTATAGATTTTGACAAAAAATCCATAATCTCCGAACCTAAAAACCCCCACATATTAATTTTGAAGGAAATATGACCATAATCAGAAAACTCGTTCTCCATCTTGGAGCCGCCATCTCAAATTTATGAATTTTGACAAATAATTAAAAAAACCCGACCCCGAAGAGCCCCGCATACCAATTTTGAATCGAATTGGAACATAATCAGGAAACTCGTCCTCCATCTTGGGGCCGTCATGTTGAATTTATGAATTTCGACAAAAAATTAATTATCTCCGACCCTGAGAAGCCCCGCATACCAATTTCGAATCGAATTGGACCTCAATCACAAAACTCGTTCTCCATCATGGGGCCGCCATCTTGAATTCATGAATTTCAACAAAAATTTCATAATTTCCAACTCCGAAAACTCCCACAACCATATTTGAATCGAATCGGACCATAATCACGGAACTCGTCCTCCATCTTGCGGCTGCCATCTCGAATTCATGAATTTCGACAAAAATTTCATAATTTTCGACCCCGAAAACCCCCACATACCAATTTTTTATTCGAATCAAACCATAATCACAAAACTCGTTCGCCATCTTGGAACCGCCATTTCAAATATATGAGTTTTGACAGAAAATTCATAATCTCCGAATTCGAAAATCTCCGCATACCAATTTTGAATCAAATCGGATCATAATTACAAATCTCCTCCGCCAAATTGGAGCCGCCATTTTGTTTTTTCCTCCAATAAAAATTATGTAACGCATTGTCACTGGAATTATGAACATCTGCCAAATTTCAAAATAATCGAACGACTAAAAGTTTGTCAAAATTCACTTGCAAGATTTGACCCTGATGAACGAACGAACGAATGAACTAACAAGTGAAACTAAATAAAAGCTTGTAATAATATAAAATGGGAGCTCACATTATATTGGTTGCACTTGCTTGTGAAAATATGTGAGTTCATTGTTATATCTCCGGTGCCCGTCATCGTATCGTGATAAAATACTATAGTTCAACCATTTTCAATTGCAGAAGCTGTTTCTATAGAAAGCAAATCAAAAACTCACTTCGCTAACTCGAGCGTATATGCGAAGAAAAATAATGTGAACTACTCGTAAACATTCTCCGTCGGCGAACGGTAGATCAAAAGAAAATCAAAAGAGCCGATAGTCAACGTGGGTTTGAGTAACAGCTGTTTGAGTGACCGCAAGCCAATGATAATGCTTGTAGGTGTGTCAATACGTTGGGACTAATAAATCACCAGTTTCAGGAGGTCCGAGTAAATGAAAGCCAGTAACGTCTCTGGTCTGGGATCGAAATAGATTTTGAAATATTTCATAGTTTTGTTGGAAAATATGGTTTTTTTGACCATATGAACATGAAATTATGATGATCCGATTGCCTATTAATACATACTTCCTCGCTTATGGCATATTTTTTATTTTGACGTATTTTTAAAATATTTAAATTCCTAAATAAAATTAGTAATCTCCGCCTCTACTGCTGAAAGGATTCCGCCTCAAGACTGGAAAACTTTATTTTTATGCTTCTGCAATTGTAAATGGTTTGACTATACCAGTTTTTTTTATAATTAGTATGTTTCATCAAAATCGGTACAGTAGTTTTAACGTAATGCTCGAGTAAACAAACAAACAGGCACTTACGATTTTATAATAGTATAGATACATGTTCGATGATGAGAAAGGGGATTTTAGGAAAGAAGTCAAAGTGATCTCGGAAAGTTTTTCAGGAAATAAGTATGATTTCGCTCCAATGTAGGTATAGGAAAGCAATCACTCGAAACTATATTTGTGGAACAACTCATCAAAACGCGTTTTGTACATTTCGGGACAAAATCGAGTTCGATGCGGTTCCGGGTCACTATGATTGTAGCTTGGATGCCCATATACAAAACACATAAAATCACATTCTGTCCCAGAGTTATTTAAAAGTGAACTCGAATCACCACATCGAAACGCGTTATGTCCTTCGAAGTATGAGAAATAGTGTGACTATTGATGGTTCCCAGATAACACAGGATATCCTATGGATATCCATTTCATGTCCAATTCTGGTCGGGATATCCCAGGATTTGAAATGGACATCCATAAGATATCCGTCGACGGATTTGAAATGGATATCCTTCAGAAGACATCATATGGATGGCCATAAGATATCCGGAGCAAATATGGATAAGTTTAAATTGCAAGATTGATTTTTATTGTTTCAATTTCTGAGCTTCTTTCATGCTCGTACATATAGATTAATTTTTTTGGAAAAATCTCATGTTTTGTTTTTCTACTTGATTTGAAATGGATATCCTTCAGAAGATATCCTAGGGATAGCCATGAGATATCCAAAGCAATCATAAATGAATGTGAATATTCTCGTAGATACACAAATTAAACCTTAAAAAAATATGTTGTCGCGGGGACCCTCTGCGACCACAGAACAGATATACGACAGCCTGGCCATACCACAGTAGAATTGCTGATTCTCTATAGAGCATTCTACTGTGGCCATACCACAGCAGAATTGCTGAAGTTCTTTATATAGCATTCTACTGTGGCCATACCACAGTAGAATTGCTGAGTTCTCTATAGAGCATTCTACTGTGGCCATACTATACGCATAATTACTGGCGACGTCTGTCATTTTGTCGAGGAAGGTCGAAGGTCATAGTCATAGCACTGAATCCAAACAAAAGTCGTGTTTTTTTCTATTTTCATTCGTTATTGATACCCTGTTGGTCTGTACATAATGGTTTTCATCTGTAGCAATTGATTGTTTCCAAAGGGAATTATATATTGGCTGAATACAGGTAAATATCAATCGAAAAGGACATAACCTATAAAAATCCATTATTTCCAATGCATTTATGTATTTGCAGTTTGAGTTTCGATATTTTCAGAAATGCTGAAAAGCACGTCATTACATTTGCCACAATACACGAGTTTTTCAAATGTCACAGTGCCCAGATTAAAAATGGTGTGAATGCCTACAACAGTGGACATGTGATGAAGATGATTCATCAGTAGATTCGAACATTTTTCTATTGATTGCAATGAAAAAATTAATCTTTCGTAAGAATATTTGGAAACTGGATCGAAGTTCAAAGCTTATGTTGTATGTTTTTCTATTCTAGAACTCTTTTTTTAGGTACCTAAATAAAATCTCAAAAATATGACTTTGTGGAACGATGCCTTTCTTCCGTGCTCACTAATATGTTTGCCTCCAAATATAGCTGGTATGGAGCAAAAAAAATAAAGTGGACAACTAAAACTGGCTGAATTATCACTAGTTGTTCAATTTATATGATAATTTGTATTGTCTCATAAGAGACTACTAGTTCAGCGAGAATGCAAAATTTCCAAGAAAAGTTTATGTAAAAAATGCTTATCATAGTATACCAATAAAGAGAGAGAAAAACTATGGCAGTGGTATATATATTATCATCTCAGTATTCGAATTCAAAAGAAAGAATAATATTTCTCAGTATTTTTTAGTAAATTTCAACATTAATTATACCCGTGAATATATCATTTCAGAAGCGGCTGACCTCAGTGATTCGACGGAAAATAAGAAAGCTACTGAAGAAGCCATCTAGGCTTGGCTAAGAAGGGCCAAAGAATGGCATTTGTCATCTTCTAGAATGAAGGAAACACCTGGATGGACGAAGAAAATAGCATTCTATTTTTTCTTTAACTTTTTTTTTTATTATTCTGCATTTAATATTCTGTTATTTTAGAGTTTACATATACATTTTATTTGTTGATAACTCCGAAGTTTATGAGAATTTTTTTTAAACCAGAGTTTATTAATACATTTTTTTTTTGTTCAATACCATTATTTCATTTCCCTCCAGATTGCTATTACTATATTTTATCTTCGATGGATATCTCTCAAAGAATCTTTCAGATAGTTTTTGAATATCCCTAAAGGATATCTCATGGATATTCCTGAAAGATATCTTATGGATATCTTTCAGAGATATCTTATGGACATCTCTGGAGGATATCTTATGGATATCCTTGAAGGATATTCTATGGATGTACAGGTTGTTCCACTTTGGACATCCATCGGATGTCCATAAGATATCTTTTGGATATAATTGGATGTCCATAGTATATCCATAAAATTCATGAAGGATGTCCAATGGATATCCATTGGATGTCCATGTGTTATCTGGGTTATAGTCAACGGTCAAGAAATAGACCAAAGTAAAAACACAAAAGAGAACAGGAGAACGAAAACAGGTAAGGGTGCGAAAACAAGTGTCGGACGTTGTATAAGTATGAAATCATCAAATTTAATACTGTCCTCAATTATTATCATCACAGATGCAACAAAACGCATTATATCCAAGAATTAGAATCGTTTTTCTGGAAACTCGTACTGCTTTTGATTTAAACATGGTTGATATTTAGATCTGAGTGTATACACTCATCAGTATTACGATAAAAAATTGCCTTACGACATGGTGTTTAGCAACAATTAGTTTCCCAATTCTCGTTTCCGTTTCCCGTTTTTCGTTTTCCATTTTCTGTTTTTAATCGTTTCAGTCAGGTATAGCAGACATGAATCATTATCTGCTTGACCCACCCTGTACTGATGAGGGGCAAATACCCCGAAACCGGTCTACAGGTGGTCAGCTTGAATGAGGTGGTTGATATTCATCCATTTCACAACAAATATTTGCAAAGTACATTTCAGGACTTTGCACGTTTATCATTCAACGTCCGTCGAGGCAGTAGCCAGTAAAGTCGCTGTTTTTTCATGGATATTCAACACCTATTGTACAGGTATTTGTAGTCAGCAGTCTTGAGTTATAAGACGTTTTTCATTTTTGATGAAATATTAGTTTGCTATCGATTTGTCACAGACTTCTGTCTCTATTGCAGATTTCTTTCCTGGGACTCAGAAGGACATTTCCGTTGGTAATGTTTTAGTTGATCTAGTTGCGTTAACATGGCGTTAGATAATGGTGTTGTCCATTCCGCTAATTCAATCCCAGCGAAAGCTACGAAGTGGATGGGCTTTTAATCGTTTCAGTCAGGGTACAGAAGACATCAATCATTGTCTGCTAGACCCACCCTGTACTGATGGGGGGCAAATACCTCGAAACCGGTCTACAGGTGATCAGCCTGAGTGAGGTGGTGAATATTTATCCATTTCGCAACAAACATTTGCAAAGTACATTGTAGGACTTTGCACATTTATCCATCGGATGTCATTCAACGTCCGTCTAGACATCAGCCAAGAAAGTAGTTGATTTTTTATGGATATTCGACCAACATACACCTATTGTCTAGGTATTTGTAGTCAGCAGCCTTGAGAAATAAAACGTTTTTCATTTTTGATAAAGTTTATCTTTCAGTCGCAGATGATTCCACATATGATTTTATGAACATCCTGTTCATATTTTCAAACAAATCAGTCTATTATACCCCATGACAGGTTTTAATGTCAAAAAAACACCAATTTCAAATTGTCTCTCCATAAGAAATGTTTCTAACTTTTTTCCATCTTTGCAAAGTGAGATTGCTTCTAGAAAATGTGTTTTCCATTTCTTCCGGTTTTTCTGATGATCGTGGAAGCGTGAAATTTTCGTCGACAAAACTGTATTGAATGCGATGTCTCTCTTGCGTCAATGTTACAAATGATTTCTGGAGAGTACTCTCTTTTGTAAAACATTCTTCATTGCCTCATTCATCTATATGAGTTCTTAATTAAGACTGGAATAGAAAATCAAATAAATATCTGAATGAAAATGCGAATTACCAATTTCAGATTTTTTCTTTTGAGTTAGGGTCTATTCGGAATAACTATCAGATGTAGTTCAATGTCCAGCCTGGCTTTAGCTGGTAAAGTACTTGTTTTCTGTCAGACATTCACAAAAAATTACTTGATTTTTATCGTGGACTTTCCAATTCACAGAAAAATCTTTCTATTCAATAATCATTTGAGAATGTTTCCCTTTTCAACATGAATACCCCACAAGAGGTTATCTTAAACGATGGAAGATAGTGATTGAAGTTTATCTTTCAGTCACAGATGATTCCACATCTGATTTTATGAACATCCTGTTCATATTTTCAAACAAATAAATCAGATTTGCCTTCGGAACATTCAGCATAAATACGTGTTGCCCTGGGGTACCACTCATCGAAATCTACACAATTGATGAAAGAATCATTTGAATAACATTTTGAGTACGGAAATTCTCCAACTGTCCCACAGAAGATGAGATCGGTATCGCTACATGTTGCGATACAAGTCGCGTTACAAGTATATGAGATATGTACCAAGTATAAACGTCTCCACGCACACTGAGATGGAATCGTGAAACATTGAGGCCCCCACAGACGATGAGATCGGTATCGCTACATGTTGCATGATACGTAGTAGCGAAACAAATTTCATCGTGTGTATAGTCAGTATCACTTTGTATCACCGTCCCAATCGCTGTCGTGGAACGGCTATACCACGTGCGTGTGACTGATGTTTCACGATTCCATCTCAGCGTGTGTGGAGACGTTGATACTTGATACAAATCATATTTGTATCGCGACATGTAGGGGTACCGATCTGATCGTCTGTGGAGGCTTTTAGTCGTACACACGTGGTATCGCCGTTTCGCGACAGCGATTGAGACGGTGATACAAAGTGTAACTGATACCATGATACTGATACAACCACAAACATGATGTGATTTGTATCGCTACTACGTATCATGCAACATGAATCGATACCGATCTCATCGTCTCTGGGGGCCTTTATGAATAAAATTGTTCGAATAAATACTTGCCGAAATCAAATTCTACCTCTGTGTTCTCTTGAATTTTTTATATATTCACAATTCAATATATTGAAAATGTGGGTGAGTAGGAACAGCGATTTCGCTAATCCACACCATCACACAAGAGACCTCGCAAGAGTCTGAAAATTGGACTGATCTTTTGACAATTTACGGGAGGGGAGTACCACTTCGTTCGACGTAGCTGATAATTTTCGAAACGGATTCGAACATATTCAACATCGAAAGCAATTGAATAATAAAATGATCGACATATTTCGTTACATCAAGAAATTCAGAATTTTTGGTTGCTCAGAAGTTATACTCTGTTTCCTAATGTGAGAGAGTAATGAATTAATCATTATTGAACTGTAAAACCGAGTCGTCTTCGCCGTATTCCATAGGCGTACGAGGTTGAATCTAAAGTTGATGTAATTGGATAGCTTATGAAAAACTAATTTAGGAATGTGCACATAGATATAGGACATCATGAATGAAACATATCTAGTATTTTCCGGAAAACCCAAAAATGCAATAATATACTGGGTGTGGAAAAAACAAAAGTTTATATGATAACTTTTTAATGCGACGTTCAATTGTTTTTCTATTTACATTCCCTGGCGGTTCAGAAACAAAATGCTACAACTTTCCTAATTCATCAATTTTTCTAGTTCTTCCAATAAGGATGATATATATTGGTCCAAATATAACTAATAACCCTGTAAAGTTGGCTCAAAGATATTTCGTACCAGCTTAGTGCCTGTACCTTGAACAAAATAATGTCTGAAATGAAAAACGATGATTTCATTCCACCCATGGGTAGGAAGGAAGTGTGAAAAATTGGAAATGAATTTTCGTTATGAAAAAATGCAAAATCGAAAACTAATTTTAATAGAGAAAGACGAAATAATCTGCTGGCGACGACGATATTTGAGGACAGTTAGATAGTTTCGGAGGGAAAACAGGAATATCTATTATATGGACGATATTTGGTTGAATGAAGGATATACCGTTGGTAGAATATAGCATGTTAAAAATATAAAATGCGCGAGGCAAGCTTTCATGGAAGGATGGTCCATTGGCATCAAAGCACCCTCGGGAACAGGTGAAAGATTAAAAATTACTCACATTGGTAGCGAAAATGGATTTGTCGATGGTGGCTTACTAGCATTTCAATCAAAACGGACTGGAGACTATCATGGAGACATGAACGCTGATGTTTCAAGAAAATCCGAAAAAATACCAACGTCTTCTTGCAAAAAAAATTACATCATTCATTGGCTTACTTTAAATAAGAAGCCATTCCACAAAGATAGGCTGAAAATGGAGCTACTGGAGATTGTAAAATTGATATAACCTCTTTGTACGAAATTTGTTGTCGAGGAAATCGCTCCAAAACGGTACTTCGCCTTCCACCATATCACTGTGAATTAAACCCCAGAGAATTGGTGTGGGTGCAAGTGAAAAAGTTTGAGCAAGGCATAACACTTCTTTCAAAATTAGTGACATTGAAAACCTCTTTCGAGAGGGAATAAAGACAGTGGATTGCGAAAAATGGAGTAAGTGCGTCGAACATGTGATTGGAATAGATGAAAGAATGTGGGAAGTTGATAACATGCTATAAAATACTGTAGAGCCCCTTATTTCTCTAGACCCCAACGACGATAGTTCATCACACTACTCGGAAATTAAGGTGACCCTAATTCAGGACCAATTCGGGGGGTGTACATCTCAAATACCTAAAACATGGAATTTTTAAAAACTATCATTGCAAGTTTACAATGCAACCTTCAAGTTATACACCCTGTTTAATGGGTTCTGTCATTACAAATTCACATTTTATCACTCTCTCACTTGAGGAAACAGAGTATAGAGTTTTGAGTCCGTCGAATTAATGCTTTGGTGGGAGTATTTTCTATCGCTCAATTTGAAATATACTCATTTTTCGTATAAAACAAAAATTATCTACTCAAACCAACTATTAAAAAAAAACTGCACACCCTTTCACCACACTCTCTCACTCCACACTTATATGCGCATTTCGCTAACTAAGATATCATCATCAGGTCATATAGGTGTGAAGTGAGTAAGTGTGGTGAAGGGGTTACTTGTGCAATTTTTTGATTGTGTGACCCCACAGCGTCTAGCCAGACTTTAAACCAAGTATTAATATTTCAAATAAACCAAAATACAAATAAACCAGAAGCTTCACCTTTATGTATATAACGGAATCGTTGAAATTAATTTTCTTCCACTTCCAGACACTCCCAGACACGCTCTTGTAGCGATATGACCAGAAAATTAACTTTGATATAAGTCAACTGATATCAAGCACCCCATGCTTTTTTACATTGAAGTAAATTTTTTGGTCAATGACTTTATTTTTGTTATTTTTAACTTTTAGTTCATTTTGCTACGGACGCGTGATTTTTTGGGTTTTTTAAACTGTAAATATATTTTCTGTGCACCCTATGAAAGATGGAAGAGGAAAGGAAAAACCATCGAATTTATGAGAATTAGAAGAAACTAATTGACGTGTTCTAATTAAAATGTTTTTGTATGTGTTGCAAAATATCCCGTTTGGGATATTCTCATGAAGATATTGTGGACCTCATAACAATTTTATTTTTTTATTGCATCACTTATTTATATTTTGCTATAATTCAACTTTCTATATATTATCATGAGTTATAGTAGTTTCAATCTGAAAGTGCTGTTCATTTAAAAATAAATAGACTTTCTGATCAAATTCTGGAGTTTTACTCGAATTTTTTCAAATTTTCTCGGCTGTATACATTAACTATATTCTGATAATATTAAAATTAATTTGAATTGAAAGAAGTAACAAAAAATTATTCGATATAATATAAGGATGAAATGGAATTATTAAATAATAACAATTTTTTTTTCAATATAATTTTTCAATATGTATTTTTTTTAATTACAATTTTTATACTGTTGTAATATATTATTATTTATAATCAACGATTTATTTTTTTAATGGAGAAATTCATCAATGTTTTGAACTAAACTGGCTTCTACCCTTTCTTCCATTTCATGGGACTGGCTTCCGATTTCTTGCTTACGAAAATGAAAAAGTCTTCAACAAATGCATATAACAGCTTATCAACAATAGCTACAAACTTGGTCCCTAACTCATTTCAAAGATCGATCAAACCTTCATAAAAATGACATGAATGTTCATTATCGTATCTCTAATAGTTTTAAAGTTATACCAGTTTGTTATTTAACAAATCAAGTGGCCGTTATAACAAAATCTGTTTCTGTAATTTCAATTACTTTTAGAAAAAAAAATGTTTTTCAGAATTTGTTTATAACAAATTGTTAAATCAATAAACAATGAAATTATTGATAAAAAAATAATTAAAAAATGTCATTTATAATTTTTAAAGATAAAATAATTTCTTAAATAATTATTCAAACAATGGAAATATAAAAAATGGTTATAAATAATAAAATAAGTTTTAATTTTTTTTTTATCATTATTTTGTCATAACAAAATGGTAAAAAAAATTGTTTTTAGTTAACTTGTCTATTTGTAATTTATCAACAAATGACATAAAAAACGTTTACCCAGCGTTACTTAATGCCATTGCAAAATTGTGATTGTTTTCTACGTCACATACTCAACGCGGAAAACTATTTTCTAATTTGCTGCTGAATGAAAAGTTCTCATTTAGCGTCCAATCAGAAAAGGGATTGCAGAAGCGTGTGCTATCATCCGAACTTCACGAAGAAAATCGCGAAATAGCTGTGGGCTACGGCGGAAACTGTTGCCAAACTTAATCTTACTAATGTCTCAGTAGAATGACGTGTGTACCTAACGGTAGACAGATCTTCATCTTACCAGCAATTTGCATAATTAGTTATGCAGTGAAATAAGTAGACTTTCAATATAATCGAGGGGTAACATAAATGAAGGGGTGTGGTTCAAGGAAAGGTCATTCAGAAAGGCAATGCCATCAGTATTTTTGGAACGAGTAGAGTAGAGTATTATCTTCACCTGAAGAAGATATTGTATAGTGAAACACGTGTCGTGGTTTTGTAAACCCTGTTTAGTGAAAATCATCATTCATCGGCTGCATCAATTCAAAAAAATATAATTCTTGTTTTCCGAGTTCAAATAAAAATATATTTAAAAAATTCACCACTGCTCTGTACACGACGATTACAAATCGAATATTCTATATTTCGTGTAATTTTTTTTGTATATTTAACGAAAGCGCTTTCGGACTACGGCTTATCTAAAATGTATATGATATAATATTGATGTACAAATATAAAAGATTGTTCAATACCTGTCATGAGAATGAAAAAATATCTTGATTGAAGTAAAACTTGTGAGCATTCTCACATGTGTTGTATGTTCTTGGTTCAAAGTAGCACATTTATAATGTTAGTTCAAATTAATGAAAATTTCCAAACTTTGGTATAATTGAACTTTTTTAAACTTTTGAAAATTATTGGCCAACGGCAAGACAGCCGTTGTGAGACAGCGTGCTGTCAAGTGTCACGTTGTGTGAGATGTTGTGAGATTTACAAATTTATGATTATGGGTAATGACGTCATTCAAACTTTGAAATTATATTATGAAAAATATATAGATGAACTAAATAGCGAATTTCAAGTTTTGTT
>JAFIRS010008103.1:0-19554 GCA_018342105.1 Gonioctena quinquepunctata
TCTATTTAAACTCGAACTTAATTTGGCCCATTCGTCGGCACTTTTTTGACGCAGATCTTTTATAGACGCTGGTTGTGTTTTGTCGATTTTACTTTTTAGGTATACCCATAAAAAGAAATCGAGTAGGGCAAATCTGGTGACCGTGAAGGCCTTTAAATGCTGCCTCTTCTCCCAATCCAATGAGGTGGAAAATGTTGGTCTAAATGTTGACAAACAATCGAAGCATAGTGTGGAGGAGTACCGTCCTCTTGAAATAACAAATGATCTCCATCGTAATTTTGATCATTTGATCAGTCAAGGTAGCGTCAATAATTGCTAATTCATTCCGCCAGTCAAATTACCATATAAAGAAATGGTCCCACCAGTTGGTCACCGAAAATGCCACCCCAAACATTTAATTTCTGTGGATGTTGTGTTTCTACGTCGTGGAAAATTCTTGGGTTTGAATCGGACCAATATCGGCAATTGTGACATTAGAGAAAGCATACTTATTAAGTTCCTACACTAAATGTATTTTATATGGATGGAATTTATTCTTCAAGATGGTTTGGACACTAGTTTGATTGATCAGAGAGCAAATTTCAACTGGTTCAAGTCATATTTGAGTCAACGTACACAAATTGTAAAAACGGACACGTTATCAGATCTGGTTTTATTAGGCATGGGGTACCAAAGGGCTCTGTCCTTGGATCATTATTGATCCTGTTGTATTTCAATGACTTGGTAAATACTAAGATAGAAGGTATCTTCACCATTTTTGCAGATGACACAACTAACCTGGCATGATACAAATTTAGATAACCTTCACAGAAAAATGGTTCGTGATATTTCTGTTGTGAGAGAATGGTGCAACTCAAATCTACTTTCATTAAAATAAACAAAACAAATTAACTTTCATTCCACTGTAACATACCAGACATCCCCTTAGGAACCGACATTATCACTCTGAACTTAAACAATAAATTTATAGGAATTCATCTAGACTGTGATCTCAGTTTTGAAAATCACGTTGATAAGTTGAGTAAAAAGCTATCTTCAGGGTGCTATGCCTTGCGTGTGATTTCAAATGAACTTGGGATGGTAACTGCTAAAATAGTGTACCACGCCATATTCGAGTTACATGCCAGGTATGGCATTCCTTTCTGGGGAACCTGCAATAGACAACGCCTCAATATGATTTTCATTCTTCAAAAGCGTGCTACTCGCCACCTTTGTGAAGTTGGGCCTAGGGTTTATTGTAAAGAATTATTCAAAGAACAGAAAATTCTTACAATTCCGTCCCTTTTTATCCTCGAAACGGTATGTCTGGTACATAAAAACAAAACATCATACGACATCGTTCTAGGAGCCACCCGCCAAAATAACCACTTAAGGCTACCCATTCCATCCACAAATTTGATAAAGAACTCAATTGTTTATAATGCCGCTAAACTATATGTATAACCATCTCCCGGCCAGTGTTGAAAAACCATTGAATCCGCCCATTCATTCAGGAAATCTGTAAAACATATTTTTACAGAAGAGGTATTTGATGATGTTCAAGAATACCTCAATAAAAACATAAGGTGCTAAAACTTTATATTTTAACTGCACTTTGCGCATGTGAATGTATTTTTATTCAATGTATTTTATTTATTCATAACTATTTATTAATTATTGTGTGACATGTGTTTTTATATATATATATATATATATATATATATATATATATATATATATAACCATATATTTTTTTGTAAAGACTTTGTCAATAAAATCCTAATCTTCAGACAATAAAGTATATTTGATTTGATTTATCTCTGACCAATTTGCTTGTTGTCTCTTACTCAAACGTAGGATCTAGATGAACATGTCCAAAACTGCAACTCTACAGCTTCATTATCTACAGGTTTTTCCTGTACTTCCTACTGTACTTCCCTGTACTTCCTACTGACATGTCTATCTTGATGTTGTGTTCATTAAATAGCTAAGCTGTTCTATTCGCACATTTATTGTTTGCAAAGTGAAGCCTACCCTTTTGAAATGGAATAAGTTACGGTATTAATTTTCAAAAACGCAATTAATCAAAATACAACACTTCTAAATACGACATCACTAGTATATTACGTATTAAGTTCAGAAAAATGTGATTTTACTCTACGAGTATGGCAAATTTGAATCCGAGCGAAGCTCATATCATATCATATTAAATTTGTTAATAATAATAGTTACTGAAATCACAAAAATAACGTAGTAGTCTGACTTCTCGGTAACTTAACAATCTGAACAGGATGTTTTTTGTAATTGACAACGGTTGACGGCATCCAAATGAAGTCATCTTTGAAGAGCAAATTTTAAAATAATTATCGAAATGGCTGATGAAAACGACTTGGAAGATATCTTAAATGCAGCCCAGGAAGCTCCTTCCAGTTTACTTCCAATGAAATCTAAGGAAAGGTACGAGAAAGTTTATAATATGTTCTGCGAGTGAAGAAACACCAATAGATTTAAAAGAATTGACGAAAACTTAATGCTGGCTTATTTTATCGAAAAGGTAGGCTATTTCATTTTAGCCATATAAGCCATATTTTAGCCATATAAAATAGCCTACATTGTACATAGGTACTAATTTTGTTATTTGTTTTAGGCAAAAGTCTTTATAAAGCTTCTAGTTTATGGGCTACATACTCTATTATCAAAAGTACGATACCAATTAATAAAAATACGGATATTTCACAATATAAAAATGTAATCGTTCTCTTGAAAAGTCAAAATGACAAGTATAAACCTAAAAAATCAAAAGTTTTGATAATGGAAAACATCACAAGTTTTTAAACGAGGCTCCAAACGACACGTTTCTGTGAATGAAAGTGGTATCAATTTTTGGGCTGAATGGTGCATGTCGGCGTACAGAATTATGCAGTTTAACAACTGAAGATATAGAAGATTCCGGAACAATGTTGATTGTCGTTACACGATACCAAAATAAAGAAAAAAAATGTGCATTTATCGTGGGCTCAGACTGTAATGGGTATGAAATTTATCACGTATTTACGTACGTATTTTTAAGGCCCAAAACAGTAAGTCAATCGATTTTTGCTGTTTTATCGTCAGGGTAAATGTACAGTATGGCCAGTTGGCATTCATACTTTTGCAAAAATTCCACAAAAAATTGCGGAATATTTAAAACTTCCTGATGCTTCAAGTTACACCGGCCATTGTTTCAGAAGAACGTCTGTAACTTTTCTTGCTGACAATGGCGCTGATATTCATATTCTCAAACGACATGGGGGATGGCGTAGCTGAAGGATACTTGGAAGAAAGTATTGGTAATAAAATAAACAATTCATAAAGGATATTTAACAATGTCCAACTGGGACTATCCCATGAAGTCCTTATAGGAGTTGTGGTGAACGAAAAAAATGTTCAGCACCAAGTAGTTGATGCAACGAGGTCAGAAGTTTTCTGACTCAAACAACTGTTCTTTCAATATTTATTGTCATACTATTTGAAATAAACCTTTTTCTTTCTTGTTAAATTGTGTTTTCAATGAAGGGTACAGAGAAAGAAGGAGGGTGTAAGGCCAAGGTTAAAAATGAAATAATCAGGCCATTTGTAGGTAAAATATCATTCCCAAATTTTTTTAAATAATACTGACGTTTTTATGGAGTAATGGTTGCTATGCTGTAAAATGGCCCAATACGGTACAAAATGCGAAACAATAATTCACCATCCACTAATTTCACGTTTTTTATATGTTCAATAATATTGTATTCATTTGTTTTTCACAAATGTGATAAAAAAGTCACAAAAACAAAGCAAAGCAAGGAATCGAAAATAAAAATTAGCGTAGGTATATGACTGACCTTAAATACAATTGATGTGTTTCTCAGTAACCGACTGGTGGGTCCATGCTTTTACTTGGTATTTTTATTGGCTAAATCTAACTTTACAGTGAGAATCTTATTAGGAGTGGACAAGCGATAGTCAACATTAATTTCAATCAAATACAAATTACATTCGCTCACATTATTTTTATGAAAAACAACATAGCAAGGGACCATAAATTGTAAATTCTAAAAAAGAATTGGGTCAAATTTTTAAATCTGAAGACGATTGTATAGATAATTGTACTGAATTTAAAACGACGTTCTACCCGACACCAATGCCATTAAATTATTTTGGGGTGAATCGTAATGTGGCGGATTCGAAAATACAGGAAAGGAGTGTTGACGCAGTTTTCGCTTGACCACCCTTACTTGATTAGTGTCAAATTGGCTGCGCTTAGGAGTCTGTCCGCCAGTGGTTGCCTAGTAGCGGTCGGAATTCGTAGCTGGTCTTGAAATTATTCTACTTTCGTGAAGAATATGAGAATAGGCATTTTTGTTATGAAACAACGCACGAAGGTATACTTATACTCTATTTCCATACAAAAATAATTTAAATCAGGATCTACCTTTATGAATATATGCATCTTCTACTACCCCTATCTTGAATTTTCTATGTACGTAAAAGAACACGTGAATCGATGGGATGCTTATGGATACTCTTCAGAGGGGTGTAGGTAGAGGTTTATTTTTGCCCTACAATTGAAGATAGTTGATCTCTAATAGCATATATTCATGGTGATAAACCTAGAGACAATTATTCTTGCAGGGGAAATAGAATCATTTTCAAGAAATTCATAGTAGGGGTAGTAAGGCTTCATCGAGGGGGTAAACAACTCTTTAAATAGGTGTACATACAGAAAATTTAAATATTTCAATACGACTGTCAGTCCCAAAATATCTCAAATATATTTAAATTATTTCGGTAATTCAGTATCAACAAATATCACTTCATACTTAAATATTACTTTTATTCCAAAAATATTCACTCATACTTTAAATATTATTTTACTATCAAAATATATACAATATATTTAAAATATTTCAATATTTGTCAGTATTTCCAAGAAATACTTATAGTTTTGATATTGTTTTCGTTACCAAAATATCATTCTCAGTATTTCAATACAGTTTCAATATTTCAATATTCTGTTCAATCCTCGAATATATTAAAATATTTGTGATTCAGTCGTCAATTATTTTTTTGTACACGCTCCACAAAATTCCTACTTTGGATAATGAAAATAGTCCACAAAATACCACTTTACCGGACTAGGCCGTCGTCATGGCAACACTTTATCGGACTATTTTTGTTTATTTACAAAACTTCTTCAAAACGTTTCAGGAGACGCAATGAACTATAGAATATTTGAAGTTTCGTAGTGACAGCAGACGTTTTTTTCGAAATCTTTTTTTGAAATGCTTATTTCATGAAAAATGAACACTAGTATTTGACAAATGTGTCATTGATAAACAATCGCTTGCTAGATTTTTGCACAACTTCCTTACACTAGGGTATCGATGGTGATTGAAAATGTATGCACGGCGAGAAATATGTGTAACATTTATGTTCTGTTTATTTGGAAAGCTAAGAAATGTTGTATGCAACACATACGCAAATGGCTTTAGCGGCTATCATCCTCATATTCCGATTCATCCGCTTAAGTCTCACTTTGCGAACTTGTTACATAAACTACTTTTAGCTCGCTTATGTGTCGTCTGTCCGGTACAAATCTTGCAATCGATTTTAAACTACCTTCCCCATGAGCTAGAGACTTGAAACTTCGGAAATGGCTCAGAACTAGACAATACAATATTAACTCATTTTCTTGTATATCTGTTTGTTTTTTACGGATCACACGAAATGAGGATAGGATCACCCAATATCTTCATACCGGTGACGGGCGGACGTTGTTTTGAGATCTAGAGTGTGCTCCGCGATAATGAACCCTATTGCGATTCTCGACCTCACAGGCATCGCGTAAGGGAGAAAGTCTAAAAATATGTGAAAGAACAATTATTTCCTCTCAAAACAGTGAAAAACCAAAAACCACGGCTAATTGAGCAAAACAATACATTGATCATCCAACGATGGAGGGGAAGTCCAAGTGTAACACAAAAGTGAAACAAGTGAAAACCAAATGCTACAAAGGAATACCTGTGGGAAAAAACCCAAAAAAAGACGACGTGGGAAGTCAAGTGAAATTTCTAGTTGCACAGTTGCGGAAGGTGAAAATCTGCGAAATTGTATACTACTTTCCTCCAGATGAGGCAGAAAAATCGAATTTCTGCATTTCTGCAATATAATGAATACTAATATTACTGAAACTAATATAGACGCTTGAGTGTCCAGCATTGGGTCCGAGGATCAGAAATCCGCCCTTGTCGAGGTTATTGCAAAAACATACGTAAAAACGCAAAGTGGAAAATACAGCATCAGAAAGTATTTATCTTGGGTATGGTGGTTTCATGAGAGCGTAAAGAATAGCTTGCTATATGTTGAGAGAGATTTACAATTTCTCCTCGACTCGCTCGAGGAAGAGTGCGCTGTGTAGCATTGCCACGTGGTCAGTTGATGTGTCGGGTGGGGTAACAGGAGGGGCGCACAGCAGTGCGTCTCTCTTGTTTATGTGGTATTATCATATCATTGCGTTCCTTGTTGCTCATGTAGATTTCGGTCCGTACCCCAAATAAATGTTTTCCGATACTGTATAGTGAAAAAAAACTGGTGAGTCCAACCATTCACAATGTGGGGATTGGAAAGGGGAATAAGGAAACACCATCAGAAAATCCTTATTCGGAAACAAATTCTGTTGTCCAAACTTGCCAAATTAACAGAAATTCTCCACCAAAAAATTGAAATGGAAAATATACCGGCTAAGAATAAAGTATATGATAGATAAAGACGCACAAAAACAAAAAGGAAAAGAAAAATATAAAAGATGGAAAAAAAATCGGTAAGTTGCCCGGAAATTGAAAATTCCGGTATATAAGAAATTTGGCGAAGAAAAAGACTATCGAGTCATTTATTACCAAAAAGGAAAGGTTAAATTGTCGCCTACCAAGCAGAAAGTCACAGAAACGATTCCTGGTCGGGGTAACATTGTTTTTTTATTTTATAAAAACAAGGTCTGTACCGATTTGGCTGATTGTGTTTTTGAATGTTCGTAATACTCCGAATAAAATTTCAAGGAAAGAAAGGATTTTTGGGAAAATTTTTGGAAATTTCTTTGTCCTGGAAAAGTTTTCAGGAATATATATAAAAATTAAAGTCTGTTTGTGTTGGTAAGCTCATAGTAGAGAATAAATTGTATGTTTTAGGTCGATATGTTTATAATTAACGATATACATTCATTCCCAATGAAATAATCATTCGTTTGGTGATCTTACCAAAAATGTATTCATTATTAATGTTAAGTTTATTTAAAGTAAATAAGTCATATTGACACATAAACATTTTCGTTTTTGTATTTATTCCGACATTTAAACCATTATTTATCATATCATTCATTTTATTTATTAATAAATATTTATCTTGGAATACTTTTCATTTTTCAGTTATTCCTGATCCTCGAATGAAGGATTTTTGAATGAAATATAATAATATGTCCCAATAACTTGAGAACTATTTTAATTTCTCACCAATAGATATACACTTCAGTTACTTTTGTAAAAACACCGGGTAAATTATACCAAAATCATTGATTCATTTAGTTCAATAGTTCCATCACGTTTTTATTATCTTAATAACCCCAAATATTATGTTCCATTTATTTTCATTACATTTCAAAACTAAGTAAATTTTCAGTATTTTCGATACATCTCTAGTACTTTAAATAGCTTCAGTATATTTAAATTATTTAAATATATTTCCAGTACATTAAATACTATCATTATCCTTAATATATTTTCAATATTTCATAAGTGCGTTTTTTAAATATATTTGAAATATTGTTCATTATCAGATATTCAATTATGATGTACATATTTTCGGTAGTTGTTTCCCCCTCGGGCTTCATGTTTCCCAAAAAAAATCAAGTGAAATATAGATCTCGTAAAGTACCTCGTAGATAGGAATGTGATTTCCCCTGTGGTCTCATTCTGCCTACTTTTCTTGAATATATATATATATATATATATATATATATATATATATATATATATATATATATATATATATATATATATATCACTCACTTCTCACGGAAACACCTCCGTATCTTCCGTATTTATTGGAGTAGAATTTTCACGATTGGTGGATATAATGGGGGTGAGTCTAAATTTTATCATGGGGCTGACCTGAGTGACATACACTGCGCACCAGGAACGATGGATATACCGATTTTTGCAAAAAATTAGTGGGCAAGATAGGCTCAAAATTTTCACGTCAGTTGGAACTTCTTCTGGGGTTAATCTGAGTGACATACACTGCGCTCCAGGGGCGATGAATATATTGATTTTTGCGAAAAATAATTTAAGGGTGCAAGATATGCTCAAAATTATTACGAATTCGTGATCAGGGCATTCCAAAATTTCCAGTTCTGGCTAATCCGAATTTGTCACACTTCCCAAAGAAACGCCCCCGTATCTTCCGTAATTATTGGAGTAGAATTCTGTAATTTCTACGATCGTTAGATATACCAAGGATGACTCTAAATCTTTTCTGGTGTCAACCTGAGTGACATAGACTTCGCGCGCCAGGGCGATGGATATACCGATTTTTGCGAAAAATAATATTAGGGGGCAAGATAGGCTCAAAATTCTTACGGATTCCTTACCAGGACATCAACTTCAGTACCAATCCTAATTTTTGCTGAAAAATTTTCATTTCTCAAAAATCCAAATTTGTCTCACTTTTCATTAAAACACCCCTGTATCTTCCGTAATGGTTGGAGTAGAATTCTGAAAATTCCACAATCATTAGGTATACTGGGGATGATGCTGAATATTCACTGGGGTTGACCTGAGTGATATATAATGCGGCCAGGGGCGATTGAAATGCTGATTTTCACGAAAAATAATATTAGGAGGCGGGATAAGCGGGATTTAACTGATTCGTGATTAGGACATCGAATGCATTATCGATGGGCATCTTTGCTGAACAATATTTCAGAACAATCAAAATATTCCCACTTCTCATGGAAACACCTCCGTATCTATCGTAATGTACGAAGGTGTAGAAGTTCAAGAATTTGTTCTTCCGTAACAGTATCTCTTCTTGTTCTATTCGCACCACAATGGTGTTGACTGAATTTGAAGGACCCCGTTCCCTTCAATCGTCGATGCACAGCTATAAAAGTAGTGAAATGTGGATGATTCGTTTGGATATCTATGTTGATATAATTCAGCAGCGGCTCTGGCATTTCTCCCTGTTTCCCCATAAACGAAATGTATATCTGTATATTCTTCAAATGAATAATCCATTTTGAAACGATGAACAGATGACTTGAAACGATGGACAGATGACTTGATAATAATACAAACTGTTTTGTGTTACTATCAATTATATCTAATGTAAGTATCGATGTATCAGTGTGTTTCTACCGGGAACAATGAAAAAAGGCTACGTTTCTTTTCAGTTCCAAATTTCGTGTATATTTTATGCGTTGATCAGTGGTGTACAAACTAGCATGGAAGGCTCGACTTTGCAACTAGTTATCACGAATCGGAAGAAATTATTTAAGTAGATATTAAAACACAATAATTGTTTTTTTTATCAAAAACATGTTGATTGGATAATATTTTCCTAGATAATTCAATCAGAAATAGCTTCGATAATGACACTCCAACATAAACTTCAACAAATTAAGAGTAATTATCTTCAGTTTTTCTTATCTAAGTGGAGTATTATGAATTTGAGGTTGGGATTGTTTGTCAGTTGATCTGTCAGAACAATCAAATGCAAGAAAGTATGGAACATATCAGTGAATCCACGACATCGATTCGATCAAATAATATGATGAATGAAAAAATGGAGTTATGAATGACTCACCCGTACTATGTTTCTGATTCTCCCAACATTAAAAAATGTTCAGGACCATCGTAACTACGCCACTGGTTTACGAAAATAAAAAATTATAACTTCAAATTAGCACGTTGATAAACCTTGATTAGTGTATCAAGTTTCAAATTTTTTGCTAAAGGAATTTTGGAGAAAACTAATTAAATCTTATTTTTTTTCGTACATTCGACACCCTGTATCTCAGAGGGGATGCATTTTAGGACATACCTTGATAGCAACTTTTCACCTCAAAATGGAGAGAGGAATCTGTAGTCGGAGTTTGTCGGTCTTATTCTGACTCACCCTGTATATAGGATGTATCAACGTGGGTGGTCGATAGCTGCTTCCCTATTCAAGATAAGAAAAAATGTCCCAAATGAAAGTTGTAGAAAGCAATGAAAGCTATGTTTCAAAAATAACTACCAACATACAGGGTGTTCGAGAACTGTGTTATTCATCAAAGTTAAGTTTTTTTGAATGAAATATATACATTTTCACTAGATTTAATTCCTTTTGAAGAGTGTTTCTGAAAAATATAGGGTTGTATGGGTTTAAACCGGACGATTCGGGAGACATTGTGGAATTTTTGTCACAAAATGGATTCATTTAACACCAGATATCTCAAAATCAATAATTTGGAATAAGAAAATGTTTCCACTCAATATTTTCGAAAATGGTGTATTTTCTTTTTCTATTCATAATTTTGCCGAACAGCGCTTTTCCCATTTAGGGGCAACCAAAACTCGGGATCCCTTTTTCTCAGTTTTTTCAAATGGAACAGCCTGTAAATAAGGCCATACCAGAATAGTCCACACTATGAGTTTACAGAAAATGTTGTGTTTGTCTACTTGATATCCATCGCAAATGGATCTAATTCTTAAGGAAAGTATGAAAAAGTCATCATAAAAGCAAAAACGATTTTTTTATTCAATGCTGGACAGACGAGGTAACAAAATTAACTCAAACAATTTAAAAAAGCCTGAATTGGCAGCAGATGTTCGAACAATCTCCCATTTTGAGCTATGTACAAATTGAGTCTATCAACAATTGCTCTTCGGACATCAATTAAAGTTGATCTTGTAATAGAGCGAAAAACTTCTCTAATTCTATTCTTCATGATTTCTGATGTCGTTGTTTCTCGCGGTATACCTCTCCTTTAACATTCCAGAGAGAGAAATCTGGGGACATGAGGTCTGGGGACCTTGCTGGTCACTGAATGGGTCTGTTTCTTGCTATCCATTTATTTCTGCGCCATCTGTTTAAAAATCTTCTCACGTGATTTTGATTGTGGGGAGGCGCGTTATGATGTTGGTGTAATAACATGTGTCTGATGTCAATCGCTACATCCCCCAACAAATTTGGTAAATCATCTCGGAGAAAATCCCTGTTAATATCTCCATTTAGTGGCCATCAAAGAAATATGTTCCTATTACCTAATCTCCAATCATGCCCCGAAATGTATCGACCATCTTTTTTGGTTATCAACTAAAAGGATTATCTGTCGAGTAGTGGCAATTGTGTCTATTTACCATACCATTACTTTCGAATGTGGACTCGTCACTAAACAAAATGAATTTCTGAAAATTTGGTTCTTCGCGAATGAAATTCGATATATTTTCGAAATTGCGAACTCTGGTAACATGATCCCTTTCATAGAGTTCTTGTTGTAATTCAATTCGGTATAGATGATTTTTTATCAATATTCTGTTCACGGCAGTATAGACCTTTAATCAGGATATCGAAGTGCATACATTCTACTGGCTAATATACAATTTCTGTCACAAAATGTGTATCATGTTTATCAGTTCTTCGGTGGATAATTTTACTTTGAAGCAAAAAAATTTAGATTTCAACTATAAATTCACCTCCTCGATAATTGAATGTCAAGTATGTTGGCAATTCCTATAACATTCAAATGTTCCAAAGATGATTTGATATAATTGATAATATGATCTACATTCCGGGTGGATGTTACAGAAGCTGCTTTTTGAAGGAGATATTTGTGGTAACAGGAAGTGTAAAGCACAAGAAGTAAACAAAACATGGAAGGAACAGAATGAAACTTATCGATTATGTTAACTATTGAGAATATTCACGTAGGTACAAGAGAAATTGCAAATGATACATTTCTGGAGGAGCAGCATGGTCCCAAGTCCTCACGCTCCTAGATTTCTATCTCTGGAGATATGTTAAAGGAGTGGTCTACCAACGACACCAGAAGACATGAAGAATAGAATTAGAGAAGTTTTTCGCTCTATTACAAGATCAACTTCAATTGATGTTGTGATGGTTGCGATCAACCAAGTTATTTTTACATAACAATGTGTAATACCCTTGACTGAAGCAATGCGACAGTAAAAAGTGAACCACTGTTTTATTTCGTCCGCTATTATATTAGAAGGCAGGAATGTGGGATGAGTTCCGACAAAGAAGGTAAAATTTCGTAAAATATTTGATATGATAACACCACTCATCAAAAATGCCTCATGAATATGTTACGATGACAGCGGCGACATAAAAGTTGAAACAGACTGAAAGTAATTCCGACAGGACATCTATTTTTATCACTAATGAGCTCCACGCCGCGATAGATAATTAACGATTCTCCGACAGCCGGGATGGAATATTAACGCGTAAAGAATGCGATTGAAATATACCGCGGTGGAAATTAATGTCCGAAATTATAATCCATTACTGTGGGACCAACACGGCACCTATTCAATACCAAGAAGGTGGGGAGAAGTGGGGAGAGTCTATATAAAATAAACAAGAGATTAGATCAGATCAGAGTCAGAAAGAGTTCAGTTCAGCGGATGCCTTCATAGTATGAAGCGCATCAGAGTAGAATCAAATTCCATATAGTAAAGATGCATAGCTATCTTCTGATACGAAGCAAGTATAGACTTCGTTAAGTATTCATAAAGTAGCCAATTTATCAAAAGTATGCTGAAAATAGTGAAAGTGTAAAAACAGAAATTATCTCAGTAATAACTCAACGAATAGAATTAAAATTTTCCAAAGAAGCTAAATAATCATATTACGAACCAGTGCCCACGTAAAAATCGGTTATTCAAAATAAAATTCAAGATGCGGATAAATCTTTGTATGTGCATTGTAACAACCAAATTATTCGAAATTAATTGTTCACTCCTTGAAGCGGAAAACGGAATGTATTACTTACGAGATATCGAATCCGGCTCGAAGGACCAATGTTGCAGGTCGATAGCTCGATACTTTTGAGAGAGAAAAATGGATTGTGATATCTCTCCAATAAATGGCAAATTGGAGGGTGAACCGTAAAGCGTGAATATCAAAGAAAAGAAGTACAGCACGATGACGTACTTTGGTATTCCTGGGAAGTTAGTTGTGCTTCTTGAGGTCAGGAAGGGCCTTTCAACGGAGGTTCCGGGTTGGCCTCGTGGAGTTGAGGAATTAGATTGGGATTATGTTCATAGATCGTCCACAAAAGATGTCTATTGTCGCACATCCACACAAAATATACACGAAAAATGCGCGACACTGCCCTTGCCGTTACTACTGGGCAAAAGCGGAATAATGTAATCTGGTTGTGTATATCTGTTGACACCTATGACATGTGTCACGTTTTTTCTGATCTGGCCTACAGTGATCTTGAAACGTCGTCCACTGGGTGTTCAGTAATAGTGCTGTGTTCACACGCGAAATGCAATAAGGGAAAATAAATATCGTTATTTCTTTCTGCAACACTTTAGAAAATACACATATTATTAAAATTCCTGTATTATTGTTTCTGAACTATCTGAGATTGGTAACTGTACTGTTAAATTAAGTCCTACGCTTCATTATTGACTTAGTGTGGATTCATGCAGCACAAAATAACATTTATCAAATAACAAATAAGAAATAACATTTAGCAATATAAGTTGAACTCTATATTTTCAATGCAGACAAATAATAATTTTCATTTGAGAAATAACATGTAGAAGTTGGCCAACTTTTATCTTTTTACATTATTTTAACGAAATTTTCCTCTAGTGCGCAACTAGTACGCAGATGACCGCGGATTGGTCAAACCGATGATGAAAATAACCTCACTTTTTCTAATATTTGAGGTATTGTTTTTGTTTCATATTGTTTATTGGATATTTCGAATCTTCACTTGTTTCTCATTATCGAGGGGACATGGAATTTCGGAAAAGTAGGATTACCTAATTCAAATGCCTCGGATCTCCGTCTTGTGCGCATGCTTACTTTTTATTTCTATATTGTTATTTTGAGTGCATGAATGCTACATTTCAATTCGTGTTAATTGATAATTGTTATTTGTTATTTCTTATTTGATAATTGTTATTTTGTGCTGCATGAATCCACACTTAGTGTGATAGCTCCTCAAGCCGCTCTGGGAGGTTGTCCAGTTATTGGTCAATAACGCCCAGTATACTTAAGGCCTAACAAATAACGAGCAGTCGTAACAATATCCGAAGAGAATTTGTAGATTAACTAAATTTGTAGATAGCTCAAAATGGGAGTTTGTTTGAAAATCTGCTGTGAATTAAGGCTTCTTTAAATTGTTTGACTTCATTTTATTTCCACTTTTGTCCAGTATTGAATAAAATAAATCGTTATTGGTGTTCTGGTGACTTTTTCATACTTCCCTTAAGAATTAGATTCATTTGCGATGTAAATCCAGTAGGTAAACACTACATTTTCTGCAAACTCATATTGTGAACTATTCTGGTATACCCTCATTCACAGGGTGTTCCATTTAAAAAAACTGGGAAAAAAGAGATCCCGAGTTTTGGTTGCCTCTGTATGGAAAAAGCGTTATTCGGCAAAATTATGAATGGGAAATGAAAATACACCATTTTCGGAATATTAAGTGGGAACATTTTCCTACTCCAATTTATTGATTTTGAGATATTTGGTGTTGAATGAATCCATTTTGTAACAAAAACTCCACCGAATCGCCTTGTATAAACCCATACAACCCTATATTTTTGAGAAACACTCTTCCAAAGGAATTCAATCGAGTGAAAATGTATAGGATATTTCATTCGAAAAAAGATAACTTTGATGACTCACAGATTTATCGATGTAGGAAATTATTTTTGGAACATAGCTTTTATTACTTTCCACAACTTTTACTTGATACATTTTTTCCTATCTTAAATAGGGAAGCAGCTATCGTCCACCCACGTTGATACATCTTGTATAAAAATATATAATATATATATATATATATATATATATATATATATATATAGAACTAGTTAATAGTGGGGAATGCAGCAATGTCAAAAATAAAACTCTTGTAAGATTGTCCAAGCTTTCGGAATTGGTATATTCCATCATCAGGAAAAAATATTTTTTGTCTTTTGACATTATGGTAATAAATAATGAGAAATGTAAAACAGAGAAATGAACTAATGTTCAACTACCACACTTATATGTTAAAAATTATAAATAACACATGTTAAAATATTTTCAACCATGTGGTTGGAATCAAAACTGACAGTTCCATTCTCACCTAAGTTTTTCCTGATGATGGAACAAACCAATTCCGAAATCTTGGACAAACTTACAAGAGTTTTCTTTTTGACATTGCTGCATTCCCCGCTATTAACTAGTTCATATCCTAACTAGTCAGCAAAGACTACCCTTTCATATATATATATATATATATATATATATATATTTATATATATATATCTAAATATATATATATATATATATATATAAAAACAAGTTATGTTTTTTTAAATGAAATATCCTATACATTTTCACTCGATTGAAGTCCTTCGGAAGAGTGTTTCTCAAAAATGTAGGGTTGTATGGGCGATTCGGGAGTTATGGTGGAGTTTTTGTTACAAAATGGATTCATTTAACACCAAATATCTCAAAATCAATAAATTGGAGTAAGAAAATGTTTCCACTTAATATTCCCGAAAATGGTGTATTTTCATTTCCTATTCATAATTTTGCCGAATAACGCTTTTTGCATACAGAGGCAACCGAAGCTCGGGATCACTTTTTTCCCAGTTTTTTCAAATGGAACACCTGTAAATAAGGCTATACCAAATAGTTCACACTATGAGTTTGCAGAAAATGTAGTGTTTGCCTACTTTCCATCGCAATGTATCTAATTCCTAAGGAAAGTATGAAAAAGTCATCAGAACACCAATAACGATTTCTTTATTCAATGCTGGACAAAGTTGGGAACAAAATATAGTCAAACAATTTAAAAAACCTTAATTTTCCTGCAGAGTTTATCAACAAATTCTCTCCGGACATCAATTGAAGTTGATCTTGTAATAGAGCGAAAAACTTTTCTAATTCTATTCTTCATGTCCTCTGGTGTCGTTGGTAGACCTCTTCTTTAACATATCTCCAGAGAATTTGTTGGGGGATGTACCGATAGACATCAGACACAGGTTATTACATCAACATGATAACGCGCCTCTCCACAATCAAAATGACGTAAGAATATTTTTGAACAGGTGGCGCAGAAATAAATGAATAGCAAGAAACAGACCCATTCAGTGACCAGCAAGGTCTCCAGACCTCATGCCCCTAGATTTTTATCTCTGGAGATATGTCGAAGGAGAGGTATACCGCGAGAAACCAACGACATCAGAAAACATGAAGAATAGAATCAGAGAAGTTTTTCGCTCTATTACAAGATCAACTTTAATTGATGTCCGAAGAGCAGTTGTGGATGGGCTCAATTTTTACATAGCTCAAAATGGGAGATTGTTCGAACATCTGTGTGAATTCACGCTATTTTAAATTGTTTTATTTTATTACCTCTTCTGTCCAGCATTGAATAGAAAAAATCGTTATTGCTGTTATGATACTTTTTCATACTTTCCCTAAGAATTAGATCCATTTGGGATGGAAATCAAGTAGGCAAATACTACATTTTATGCAAACTCATAGTGTGGACTATTCTGGTATAGCCTTATTTACAGGCTGTTCCTTTTGAAAAGACTGAGAAAAAATAGATCTCGAGTTTTGGTTGACCCTGTATGGAAAAAGCGCCATTCGGCAAAATTATGAATGGGAAATGAAAATACACCATTTTCGAGATTATTGAGTGGAGACATTTTCTTATTCCAAATTATTGATTTTGAAATATTTGGTGTTGAATGAATCCATTTTGTGACAAAAATTCCACTATAACCCTATATTTTTGAGAAACACTCTTCAAAAGGAATTCAATCTAGTGAAAATGTATAGGATATTTCATTAAAAAAAACATAACTTCGATGAGTCACATAGTCATCGAACACCCTGTATGTTGGTAGTTATTTTTGAAACATAGGTTTCAATGCTTTCTACAACTTTTATTTGCGACATTTTTTCTTGTCTTGAATAGGGAAGCAGCTATCGTCCACCCACGTTGATACATCCTATATATATATATATATATATATATATATATATATATATATATATTTTCACGTTTTTTTGGGTTTCAGATTCGATTGTATTAAAATGAGAAGAAAATTACATTTATTTAAACGTTTCGCCTCGTTCGGGGCATCTTCAATAATATTTATTAAATACATTTAAAACATTTGAATCTGAAAATAAGATAATGGTTTGGGTGACATCATATGTGAAGTTAGGTTGTGTCTAAAATAACTTTAATACCTTTTGTTACGTACCTTGTTTTACCATGCTTGTTTTGTAGCAACATTAGTTGATTCGGGCGTGTTAACTTTGTTACCATTGTTTAACAGAAACTTTCAATATTTTGTGGTTTGTTGTTTGCAATTGTCATTAAAGCGTCTGAACGACGTGTGGAACTATTTATCGTTATCTTGTTTGTTGTTGGTAGGCGTAGTGCTCCGTGGGATGGTGTGTGACAGTGGGTGATATGGGTGATTTGAATAATGATTTGTTCAGCTGGGCTTTATTTATTTGTTTTAATTAGAGGTGGTATTTTGCTCAAATTGTTTATGCTTGCGGTTGTTCATGGCTTGTTTGTTTTGTTTATATGATCATTTCTTTGAATGTTCTTTCATTTTGTTTTTTCGTATGTTAGTACTTTTATGTTATTGAAATTGGGGTTATGATTTTCTGTATGTGTTTGTTGAGAGCGGTACTTGCTTGTTTTGCATATTTGTGGCCATTTATTCTATTACATAATAGTTGTTAGGTCATTCCGATATAGACTTTATCACAATCATTACACGGGATGCTATATGATTGTGATAAAGTCTATATCGGAATGACCTCACAACTATTATGTAATAGAATAAATGGCCACAAATATGCGAAACAAGCAAGTACCGCTCTCAACAAACACATTACAGAAAATCATAACCCCAATTTCAATAACATAAAAGTACTAACATACGAAAAAAACAAAGATAAAAGAACATTCAAAGAAATGATACATATAAAACAAAACAAACAAGCCATGAACAACCGTACAGACATAAACAATTTGAGCCAAATATACCACACTCTAATTTAAAAACAAATAAATAAAGCCCAGCTGAAACAAATCATTATTCAATTCACCCATATCACCCCCACACTCGTACACTACACCATCCCAGCGGAGACACTACGGCCTACCAACAACAACAAACAAATAACGATAAATAGTTCCACACTACGTCGTTCAGACGCTTTAATGACAATTGACAAAACAACAAACCACAAAATATTGAAAGTTTTCTGTTAAAACAATGGTACAACAAAAGTTAACACTGCCCGAATCCAACTAATGTTGGCTACAAACACAAGCATGGTGAAACCAAGGTACGTAACCCAAAAGGTAATTAAAGTTATTTTTAGACACAACCTAACTTTCTACATATGATGTTATCCAAACCATTATCTTATTTTCAGATTCAAATGTTTTTAATGTTTTTAATAAATTTTACTGAAGATGCCCCCGAACGAGGGCGAAACGTTTAAATAAATGTAATTTTCTTCTCATTTCAATACAATCGAATCTGAAACCCAAGAAAACGTCAAAAATACAATCACCAAGATTCAAGAACCCACTATACCCAATATATATATATATATATATATATATATATATATATATATATATAATGGCATTTATCCAATGTTTTTTATTGATATGGGAATTCCGAGATACAAGTCGAAATTTCGACTTACAAGTCGGAATTGTAAAATAAAAAAAAGTGTGGCACTTCTACGCTTTCGTAGTAATGAGAGGAGTGGAGCTTTGAAATTCCCACGATAGATAGATATACAGGGGATGAATCTTAATAATATTTGGAGTCAAATTTGCTGAGCTTCCAGAGGGGAGTACAGAAATATGGATGTTCTAAATGAAGTATTTACTTTATTTCCGAAAACATCCAAAATCGAAAAGTTTCAAACTAAAAAAAAAGTCAGACTATGTTATTGAAGCATATCTCAAAAAAATTTTCTTTTTCTTTTCATTAATATTCATTAAAGAAACAATGGCTAGAGAAACTCAATGTAGAAATATTTCTCGATAATACTGCATTATCAGTGATAATTATCACTCGATATCACGTTGTACAGTTATAAACTCTGCAAATATCGTTCTATCCATCGCCCCTGGCGCGCAGTGTATGTCATACAGGTTAACCCCAGAAGAGATCTAGACTCAAACTCGGTATATCTAACGATCGTTGAAATTACAGAATTCTACTTTATTAATAACGGAAAATAAGGGAGCGTTTCCGTGGTGAG
>JAFIRS010008104.1:0-19531 GCA_018342105.1 Gonioctena quinquepunctata
ATTCTGAATCAATAAATGTCCCACGAATTCAATATTGTTTATTTAACAAAAATTGGGACCGGGGGTACAAAATTTTTTTTATCGCTGACGTTTCGGAATAATTCATTTATTTTTCGAAGCTGAAATGACAATATTCACGTATAGGTGAAAACAGGGAACATATTCACGATCGACCTTTAAAACTCAGTTTTCCTGCTCATGAATCCAACTTCAGAAAACTGTTGAGTAATCGATACAAACTCCTTTCGATAAAAAATACATTGGCACAAACTACACATTAAAAATTTCAAAAATGTAATCAAACAAATACATGCACGTTAAAATAAAATGAAATACGACAGTGAATAGCCAATGATCAGCTGATCATCCCACCTGAAATACTCGAGCGCTACATAGATAAAGCAAGGAAAAAAACGAATCATTTATCTATTATTCTTCAGAAATCTGTTTTTCTTTTGAACTTTTCCAGAAGGTGCGTGTATATTTTTGTCAGGTTTTGTGAATCACTTTTTTAGTTTACGCAATCATCATGGAAATTGATTTAAATCCTTTTTCTCAACAATCTCTTTGAATAAGTCATCTACATTTCCAAAATTTCTACTGAATCGAAATCAAAATTGCACGACGATTCAAAATGATTCACAGCAAGTGCTGTTTTTATTTTTATCCATTCCATAGTAGTCATGTGTCTGTGGATGAATTGAGTTTATTCAATTTATTTCAGATACCAGAAGGTTTTAGGAGATAGAGCATTAATGAACACATAATAACGTACAGCCAGATTTGCCCAATTTTTTTTAAACAACGATCAAAGTCGGAAAATTCAGTGTTCGGACCGTAGAATTTTCCTACTACGTCTGAGAGAAAAGCTGTATCCATAAAAGTTGTAGGTTTTAGAAAGATCTTCAATTTGATCATTTATGCGTTAAAATCGATGGATAAATTCTCGAGAAACGCTGGAAACCCATATTTTCTGGACTATTTTAGAAATGTTTATAATTTTTGGTTAGGAGGGCAATAGTTGTATCCAATCTCAGCTAGATCGCTTCAATAGTTTACGAATGATTGTATTTTTTTTAACCTAATATACCCTTTATTCAAACAATCGTCATAGGCAAGATAATGGATCTAGAGCTGTTTAACAAAGTGAAAAAATATGTTATTTGTTCAGAAAAAAATATTGAGAAGCCCATTTGAATGATGGGTGTTTTTTGCTTATGAATTTTATAATTTTTCACGATTAACGCTTATAATTAGGCTCATTGAAAAGATGGTTGAAAAACACGCTCTCAAACAAAAAATTAATCTTTCTAGAAGCCGAGCTAGTTTTATTATGTTATCTCTGTTATTTATAAACTTCAAGAGTTGAATTTTTGACAGATTTTCAATGGAGTCCTAAATTTTATGATTTGATTGATAATTGTACAATTGTAAGAAGTCCTAGCCCCTTGAAGTGAAAGTCCTCCCGTGAGAGCGCCGTTGTTAGATGGTGGGGAGTGCAGCCCGAGCTCCCTTTTTGACGCGGCGAGTTTCTGATATATAATAGAATCTTCAAATTGAAGCGCTTATCAAAATGTTACATTATCTCTGCTTCCAGACAACGTAGAACCTTTTTACACGCCTTATATTAGCTTCTCTTGTATGTTTGTTTGTTTGTAACCGACTCCTTTGGGCGCGATTTTGACCCACTTCCAGACGTCCGAATGATTTGAAATTTGACAGGTGTACATTATTCCGGTGGCAATGCATTAAGGAATTTTCGTGTGGACAAAAAACAAAATGGCGGCCCCAATATGGCGTACGAGTTTTGTGATTATGGTCCGATTCGCTTGAAAATTGGTATCTGAAGATTTTCGTGGTAGGAGATCATGATTCTCTCGTCAAAATTGAAAAATTCAAGATGACGGCTCCAAAATGGTAAACGAGTTTTGTGATTATGGTCTGATTCCTTTCAAAATTGGTATGTGGGAGTTTTTGGGGTCAAATATTATGATTCTTCTGTGAAAATTGAAAAATTCGGAATGGCGGCTTCAAAATGGCAGCCGAGTTTTGTGATTATGGTCTGATTCTATTCAAAATTGGTATGTGGGGGTGTTTGGGGTCAAATATTATGATTCTTTTGTGAAAATTGGAAAATTCAAATGGCGGCTTCAAAATGGCGGCCGAATTTTGTGATTATGGTCTGATTCTATTTAAAATTGGTATGTGGGGGTTTTTGGGGTCGAATATTGAGATTCTTTTGTGAAAATTGGAAAATTCAAGATGGCGGCTTTGGAATGGCGGCCGAGTTTTGTGATTATGGTCTGATTCTATTCAAAATTGGTATGTGGGGGTTTTTGGGGTCAGAGATTATGATTACCTAATTTGATAAGATTATTCCATTTTTCAATTTGCAAAAAAATTATAAAAATAATAGTTTGAAAAAAACTAAAAAAACACGCTTTTATAAATAAACCACACTGAAAAGTAGGAAATAAGTAATAGTTTGAAAAAACTAAAGAACACGCTTTTATAGAAAAACAGACTAAAAAATAAAAAATAATGAAAAAAATTATTTTATTAAAAAAAGCGTGGGGTGCATGGTATCAATGATTTTATAGTACATTATACACCTAAGGCAGTAAAGTAAGAAATGTCCCAGATCACAGGTAATTGTTGGCCGAGGCGATACCATGCACCCCACGCTTTTTTTAAATAGAAATGTTTCTTCTCATTTTCTATTTTTTTAGTCTGTTTTTCTATAAAAGCGTGTTTTTTAGTTTTTTCAAACTATTATTCATTTCGTTATGTTATATCCAATAAATCCTTCCCAAACATTAAGCGAACATCACTTTTTGGAAAATCCGTTTCCGCTGCTATTTCCCTAGTGCTTAAGTGGGAATTTTTCTGTAGCATCATTCATCAATAAAACTTGCAACTAATTTTTCTCGTTGATATAACCACCAAAAATTTCCTTTTTGTTATAAGACACACTACCAGTGAGTTCAAACGGATCTTTGGAATGAAGACAGGCGTGGAGTTCTTGCTTCCGGATATTTCTACAAGCTTTTATTTAGTTTCACTTGTTAGTTCATTCTTGTAAGTGAATTTTGACAAATTTCTAGTCGTCGATGTATTTGAAATTTGGCAGATGTTCATAACTCCGGTAACAATGCATTATAGAGTTTTTGTTGAAGAAAAACAACAAAATGACGGGTCCAAGATGGCAGAGGAGATTTGTAACTATGGTCCGATTGGATTCAAAATTGGAATGTTCGGGTTTTTGGAGCCGGAGATTATGAATTCTTTGTCAAAATCCATAAATTCAAGATGGTGGCTCCAAGATGGCAAACGAGCTTTGTGATTATGGTCCGATTCGACTCAAAATTGGGATGTAGCAGTTTTCGGGGTCGGAGATCATGAAATTTTTGTCAAAATTCATAAATTCAGGATGGCGGCCCCAAGATGAAAAACGAGTTTTGTAATAATGGTCCAATTCGATTCAAAATTGGAGTGCGGGGGTTTTCGGGGTCGGAGATCATACATTTTCTGTCAAAATTCATAAATTCAAGATGGCGGCCCCAAGATGGGGAACGAGATTTCTGATTATGATTATATTTCATTCAAAATTGGTATGTAGGGGTTTTCAGGTTCAGAGATAATGATTTTTTCGTCAAAATCTATTCAATTCAAAATGGCGACTTTAGAATAACCGACGATTTTTCTATTATGGTCAGATTCTATTCCAAATTGGTATGTGGGGGTTTTTGGGGTTGAAGATCATTATTTCTTCCAGCTCAAAACTTACAGGGAAGAGAACTTGTGATAACGATGCTCTCTTAGGAATAAACAAATCAAGGCGAACTTACTAAAAAGCAAAAAATAAAATAACTAATTAAAAAACTTTTTAAAGACAAGCTTTTATTGGAGCCGTGTACTAAAACGTATAGAATAAATTTAAGTCATTGCTGACAATGGTTCAATTATTTGGTTTCAAAAAGCTTGTCGCGCGAATTTTAATAAAATCAATACTTCGACAAGTTGTTACTTACCAACCATTCATTGTGCAATGAAATTAAGTGGTATCTCCTTTCATGAATACTTTGTGAAAATCAAATACTTCGACAAGTTCTTACTTACCAACTGATCACTTCCCAATCAAATTGATTGGTACCTACTATTATGAACACTTCGCGCGACAAGCTTTTTGAAACCAAATAATTCAACAAAAAATAATTAATCCTGATTTTATGAAGATGATATTCATTAAATCAGATGTGGCTGTGGCCGGGAAAGTAGTTGTTTTCTGTTATATAATACAAAAATTACCTCATTATTGTCGTCGATTTTTCAATTTTCAGAAAAATATTTCTATTCAATTTTCAATTGCGTATGTTCCCCTTTTCAACAAAATATTTGTATTATAACAATCGCATGAATTTGAATTACAACGTTATATATACTCCAGTTGACTTTTTTTATCTAAAAAATGTTCTAATTTTCCTTTACTACGATTTCCTCAAAAAAAAAGTGCGAAAATCGTAGTGAAGTGTTTTTAGTTTACTTTAATTATGGATTTTCATCAAGTGTCGGCCGCGACTATTCAAAAAAAATTTTTTGAATCAGATACCATAATGAATTTACTGTATTCTGTATATTAAACCATATAAACATAGGTTAAGGTGAAGCTGAATTATTGCAGCAAGTTGATTACCATCATAATGCTTTTGACTAGACATTTTTAAAAGTTGAAGTATTCATATGGCGTCATCGTTTGACGACCTATAAATTTTTTCCTCAAGTCACCGTACGTCTTTTCAAATGGCATATCACATATTTACTAAATTATATTTCAAGTGAATCTGGCTTGAAAGCATCAGCAGGTGATAAACTACGTCGCAAACATTGGCTACTTAATTACCACTGCTTAAACAATATGGCAACATCGCCGGGCTTCATATAGGTAACAAGATCTATACTTTTTTGAGATGGGCTTCCCAATTACCGTTGCATATTACGGGATTAGTAAAACCTTTGGAATGTGTTGTCAGATTGTATGTTTAAAAATGTTATCCCTCTTACTGGTTCCTCCTATAATTACTCAAGTATTATATTTTCCATGGAAATACACACTGATAAAGTGAAAATCAACTTGTGCTTCCAAACCCCTATTGTGTGTATTGGGCTTGGAATCATCCGTCGGGTGCGTATATTTATATATATATATATATATATATATATATATATATATATATATATATATTGTTATGTTATGCCAGTTGAAGGTTTAAAAAAAAAACCCAAAAAAAAGAATAATTACTAAATAGTTATTAGTTCCAAGAGATTTTTTTTTGAATAACTTTTGAAGTTCTGTTTATTTATAAGCCTTTGTATGATATGGATAGATAAAAATGTCAAAATGATATAACACAATCAATGTCATACACTCTCATAATGATCATAAACCATAATTGGAAAAAAAACAACAAAAAGTCTAAATTTACAAAATTTGCATGAATAAAAAGTGATCAACACATTTGTAAATTCGAAACATACAGTATATGAAATTGGAGATAACTAAAAGTAACCAATGGTAGAACAGCAAACGTCTTCATGATAATAGCCAATCAGAGAATAGATGGTCAGGTGTAAAATTGGAAATTGTGAAGGAATAGCAATTGGTCGATATCATAAGAAATTATTATTAGAATTTGTAAATAGTAATAAGTATGGAAAAAAAGTTGGATATATAAATTGAGTAAGATAAACCTAAGCAGTGAAATGTGACAATTTAGTGCGCGAATTCGAAAATTCAAATGGGAAAACAAGAAGGGAAACTGGTATCGAGGCAACAACAAACAAAGCCAAGTGGGAGATTGAAAATGAAATTAGAAGGGAATGGACGCAACATTTTGAGAGAACAAAAATTGAAAGAATTCCAACATTTGAAGAGCAAAACTAGTATTACCTCAATTATATATCATTTCCACGTCTCCAAAGCTGATTTCCGCATCTGTTTGGTTCCTGAGTTATGGTATTCGAGTTCCTGATAGCGCTTGTAGTGACAAGGTATTCAGTTTCAGGGCATATCTTGGAACAGCGACATCTCCAACAGGTATAAAAACTTTAATAGTGCATTGTCGGTCCTGAACTATTTCACAAATAACGTATTTCACATCTGAAGAACTTTATTTCACCTTATTTTGAACAATAACAGAAAACTTTACTCTCACGGAAAAAGTGAGGTTCTGTTTATCTATCCATGATTGCAATTTCATGATTATCCGTGAATATTTGTATATTCCCACTAGTATAAGTTATTTCTCGTAGGCCAGGTATTTTAAGTCTTCCTGAATAAAGGAGATAATTGTTTTTGATATTTTGTTGTTTGTTCTTTCACAATGATCAACAAACATACCTACGACCATTGAATAACTTGAGTTTGACATATCAAATAGGGACTGAATTGCTTTGAACCGGCTATCTTGAGATGAGGGCGTACCAACTGTGCTAGCTGTGGTGAGAAAAGGAATAACAATTGTCAGCTACGTGACGAGAGAACAGTGACGTTCGTTGGCAATTATTATTACCACATACAAATTATTATACAGGGCAAAAATATCTATCTATATCATATCAATTTGGTTCACAAAGAATAACGAAAATTATAAGCTATCTTATTATATAAAAACAACTATTATTTTTCAATTCATCAAAACATAACAAAAGGCACCCAAAACGTGGGGCAAAAATATTACATTTTATATTTTAAAAAATTCATCATTACATAATAATTTGGCGCCCAACGCGGTGCAAAAATATATTTGTAATTTGTAGTAATAATAATAATAAAATTAAAATTAACAAAACATAATGATATATAAATATATATATATATATATATATATATATATATATATATATATATATATATATATATATAATATATATATATATATATATATATATATATATATATATATATATATATATATATATATATAATATATATATATATATAAATACATATATATATATATATATATATATATATATATATACATATTTAAGTAAAGATTGAAAACTTTTTCTTCTAGGCATAAATTTGGCGCAATTCAGATAGGTGTGGGGTACGTTGTTCCACCTACTGTGATTCAATAATTCAAATATTCTTTAAGAATGTGAATAACTGTTCGAGACATTTCTCGAAATAGTGCGTTTGATAAAATCTTCCAGAGTATATTTTTTGAGGATGGAATTTGAGTTTTGAGGTTCATTATTCATAACATTGGTAATATAATATGATTATAACATATTGGGCGCACCTGATCTCGAGATGAGATCATTTTGTGCCTGGAAAGTACATTTATAATTTCATATCAATGACATTAACTCGATTAGATTACGAACATATCCAAAAATTCAGTGGAATAATTGGTGTCCAATAATCTTCCCAGTCTCGTCCTTCCACTGTGCCCCTATGAACATCTGAGTGGGACACTGTTTCACTTCTACCGTTTGGTGGATTGGTGCCCCGTCAAGCTGATACCACAAATTTCGTCTAACACTTAGAGGCAGATTATCCAAAACTTCAGACAACCAATTCATGATGAAATTTCTGTACATATCTGCGTTCAAATTTTTTCTAAAAAAATATGGTCTAATTATTTGGTTATGTTATAAACCACACCACACATTTATTTCGAATAAATATTGGTCACGGCATTCTATTACAAAATTTGGATTATTGTTGGACCACCAGCGACAATTTTGAGAACTAACTGTTCCGTTCGACGTGAAAGTTGCCTCGTCTGTCCATAAAATCCTGTAGGAAAATGTGATATAATTTTCTCTCTCACCTTGGAACCAAAATGGGAATCCTACTCGAAAATCGAAATATCATTCTTTAAGAGTGTATATGAACTTTGGCTTATAGGGATGGAAATTATTTTTGTGCAAAATTATTCTTACAGTTTTTCTGCCAACCCCTGTATTTTCACTAATACTCCTGATATCAGTTTTCCCGTTTTCAACAACGCTCAAACAAACATTCAGTTTTCTTTTTCATTATACCTTATTGGATTATGTTGTTTTTCGAAACGATTGTCCACAGAGCCAGTTTCTTTGAATGTTTTCAATATCCTTCCCACGGTACTAAAGTGAATATTTCTTCCTGGATGCCGGTGATTGAAAATACAAGCAACATCTCGATATGGCACACTCTCACTACATAAAAGAACGATTTTCACTTTTTCCTGTGTGGAAAACATTGTATATAAAACCTATATGTGAATTATTAATGTAAGAAAATCTGTACAAAAAACAACTCGATTTATTAAACGTAATATAATTGGACATCAACCAAAACTAAAAATTTGTTTCAAAAGCCTACTAAGGGAAAATTTTATTTCGATTTGATCAATTGTACTATTTTCTTCCCGAAGTGTTGCATCAGTCTTGTATTGTTTGAAATAACGAAATTTTATATCATGTTTAGTACAAATCGCTAGAACGAAAGTCTTCTGAATAGTTATGGAACTATAGGTCATTGTTTAGTCTACAGAAAAGTTAGTTTGTAACTGAATTATTAGTCAGAAAAATAATCCAACCGACTAAAAATCTTTCAAAAAAAGAAATACGAGTGTAATGAGAATGGAGAGGAATTCATTTATTCGATTACTGACATATTACATATGTTATTGAAGACATAGTACAGTTAACACAATAATTCACAATGAACGATTTCGTGATCATACAAGCTGGTTTCAATGATTTTATCTGTGAGAGTTACCCTTCATTCAAAATGTTGAATAACAATTTGAAACAATGTCTCAATAATACAAATGTAATTTTGACTACAGTTCCTCTCAAAGTATAACAACTGAATTTTTTCATTAACAAATTCAATGACAAACTTGGTAAGTACATTACCAGGTTGGACAATTGTATTGAGACAACAGCAATATTAGTAGATATTAACGATAATGGACATATACTTACTAAAAACATGTTGGTGTCTGAATTAGCTAGTTTGATTGTTAATGGTAGACAACATAGCAACTTGGTTCATATTGTTACACACACAAGTGAGTATTCAAATAGGGATGAGAAAGGTAATGATAAGGATGTAATTGAGAGTAATTTTTCAGTGATGACCGAAAAAACCGTGAAAAACAACGCATAACAGATAATGATGAATGTTTTCTTCTATACATGAACTCGCAAAGTATTCTAGCACATTTTGATGAAATAAACCATTCTGTTGACGATGAAAAACCTTCATCAGTCTGTTTGTCAGAAACACACTTGACACCTGATATTTACAGTAGTGAAATTGAGTTGAGCGGTAATGTAGTTAATAGAATGGACAGTTGTAGTGGACATACTGGTGGTGCTCTCATTTATACAAGAAACGATTTGCAAATATTAAGTATTTCTTAAACGAGTTTCGAGAAGTCCTACTGGTTAATATCTGTTAAATTTGTGTATCATTAAACTAATTTCTTTGTAGTCTCAGTTTATAGGTCCCCAAATAGTAGTAGTGTTATATTTCTAGACTTTTTTGAAAAATGGTGTTGTGATAATTTAACCGACAGGAACATCAAGATTATTATCGTTGGCGATTTTAATATTAATTGGTATGGTACCAATACTTACATTCAGAGATTGATGGGGGTGATAGGGGATATTGGTGTTGGAAATAAAGTTAAAAAGTATACGCACCTAACAAATAGCGGAGGTACTTTAATGATTTAGTGTTGTCGAATTGTGACATCGCTATACAGGTATTGGATTTACCTAAGATTAGTAATCATAGAAATATAATGGCAAATATTGATGAAATAGTTTCTGAAAATGAAGTCAAACTAATCGAAAGTAGAGGTAGGGCGTTAGATCATCATGCGATCAATGAGAGACTAGAAAGTGTAGAATGGGACTATAGAACCTATGATATTAATTATGAATATAAGTGTTTGGTTAACACAATATCAGAAGCCGTGGATATAGTTGCCCCCGAGAAGCAGATAAAAATACTTCCCCACTATCAATAATGGTTGAATATTATAGTTAAAACTGCGACAGCAGAGAGAGACGAAAGCTGTAAGATATATGTCAATAATCGTGTAGCAGAGAACTGGGAATCATACCGACAGATACGTAATACTGCTATGAAGGTGATGAGACAAAAAAAAAGACATATTTAGAGAATAAAATAGATGGTAATGTTGGTAATTCTACTAAAATGTGGCATACTTTGAAGAAATACTTACCGAATAACAATTTTTCCAGCGTGTATGCAAGTATTGAATTTGATGATGTTATTGTTGAAAATGATAATATTAAAATGTCGAATACTCTCAATGAATACTATGTCTGAAGCATTAACCAGATCACCAATTCAATTAATGTACCTCAAATCGAAACTCCCATCATAGTTAGTCATAGAAAAAATCGAATTTAAACGGTTTTCTTCACATAAAGGATTCAATATAAAATTGAACCAGAGAAAGGTAGATCTCAGGTGAAAAACAACTACTTTCCTGGCAAATACCACGCAGAACGTTGAATGATATTCACCTGAAAATCCATGCATACTTCCATATAATATCAATGGACATTGAATGCAAATGTTTCTTTCTGATAAGCTCGATTATGTTTAATTTATGTCGTGTTCACCTAACAATCCGCATACCGGTTTCAGGCTTCTTGGCCCTCATCAGTACGGAGTAGTCAACCAGCCAAAGGTCCAAAGAACTCTGGCTGAAGTGAGACACAACGTAAACAAACCATCATCGATCTTGTAACACCTATAGGTAAGCCGGAAAAGATAAACTTTAACTGGCGGTACCTAGTGACAGAAAGAAACACTCGAAATCTCCCACCTCGATAGGTTTCTTTATAAAGATTCCTTCTCAGTAGAGGCAAGCCGTCTAGCATATAGTGATAGGGGTCCATGTAGGGAGAATAGAAAAATCGAAATTAACGGTTTTTTCAAGATTCAATATAATTGAACAGAGAAGGTAGATCCAGAAAAATTTTCCTGCAAATCGCGAATTGAGATATTACTGAAAATCATGATACTTCATATATATCATGGATTGGATACAGCTTTGATAAGCTGATTATGTTTAATTTGAGGTCACTAACATCGATACGGTTTCGATTTTGGCCTCATCATCGATGAGGGCCAAGGAGCCTGAAACCGGTATCCGATGTTAGGTGAACACGACATAAAATTAAACATAATCGACTATCAGAAAGAAACATTTGCATTCAATGTCCATTGATATTATATGGAAGTATACATGGATTTTCAGGTGAATATCATCCAACGTTCTGCGTGGTATTTGCCAGGAAAGTAGTTGTTTTTCACCTGAGATCTACCTTTCTCTGGTTCAATTTTATATTGAATCCTTTATGTGAAGAAAACCTTTCAAATTCGATTTTTTCTATTCATTCCACTTCACATGGCACTTATCTCTCATAGTTAGTCATGTTTCACACAAATTGAGATACTTCAAAATGATTACCATTGTGAATCTCGAAGAAATGATATTTTCAATTACTAATAAAAATAATACAGATGAAATATCAACAAAATTGTTGAAGTAATGTTTCTCAACTATCTCCAAGCCACTATTGAATATTATAAATTATTCTTTGAAACTAATAAAGTGCCTGACGAAATTGAAACTGCCACAATTATACCAATACCTGAAGTTGCAAATACGAATAAAGCATGTGAGCTGAGACCAATATATATATAATATCAATTAGAGGCAAATTACTGGAAGAATCGGCCTACAATCAAATTGTGGATCATTTGGAACGCAATAAGGCTATCACATGTGTTCAGTCAGGGTTCCGTAATAAGCATAGTTGTGAAACCGCTTTGCAATGTGTCCTCCATGATTGGAAGAACACTTTGAAATTTTTTTTATAAACTACTTTTTTGATTTGGAGGTTTCAAAACATTGACAGAACCAGATTATTGAAAAATTGGCTGTCGGTTGTAGATGCATCATTACAATGGATTGGATTTGGATAATCGGAAACAAAAGTTACGACTTAACCATGTTTCATCTAGCATAATCGATATTAATATAGGTGTACCTGAAGGTAGTGTTCTGGGTCCTTTATTATTTCTAGTGTATATAAATGATATGGCTGAGGTAGTAGATGAATGTTGTATACACCTATTTGCTGATGAAGCTGTTATTCATTGTACTGGAAATAACCGTTCGATATGCTTCAATACAATTAATGAAAATTTAGGAACTATACACAATTATTGCTGTGGAAATTTGTTGAGAATGAATACAAACAAAACCAAATGAATGTTGATCAGTTGAGACAGAATGTATATGGAAGTGATGAAGACAGCACCGAAATTGTCTATTGGTGGTGTCCAGATAGAGTTTGTTGAGAAATTTAGATATTTGGGGGGTATAAGTTGATCGTCAACTGTACTTTAATGATCATGCAAAAAATGTGATAAAAATAATTGCCATGAAAATCAATTATTCGAGGACATGTTCTCAGCATCTTGCCCAATGGAGTAAAAATTATAATTTACAATACTCTTATACTCCCCCATTTCAACTACTGTGTGACTGTGCTTTATCTGGTGAATCAAAATGTAAATTACATTATTGAGAGAAAAAATACCTAAAATGAAGGAAGTACTTACAGTAATCTGAGTGGTTGATTAATGAACATTAACTTTATAAAAAAACGTAAAATATGTAAATATTTGTCGGAATGGTGTTATATCTTCGACGTTTCGAGTGACGTTGAAGGATTTGAAATGACAACCTATGATTAATCGCCAGAAAAATATAAAATATGTAGTGGTTGTGATATTTTTTCAATTATATTCCTCAAAAATCATCAGTTTTAATCCATTTGTAAAGATAACTGTCATTTCAAATCCTTCAATGTCCCAAAGTCAAAATATACCTATTCCGACAAATATTTATATTTTACGTTTTTTATAAATAGATCATCAAAGTATTTTTTTTTCAATAATGTAATTCCATATTTAAGAAGTTTCAAAATTGAAAGAAGCTCGGTCAATATTAAAGATTTTAGTTCAAACTGTGACTGAAATCCCCGTTATTCCACTTTATATATATATATATATATATATATATACATATATACATATACAATATATATATATATATATATATATATATATATACATATATATATATACATATTTTATAATGTATATATATATATATATATATATATATATATATTTAAACGCAATGCACCAAATTATGAATCTGCACCCTACCCCACTACTCAGTCCTTGCACACGCTCGCCCGTTTTTGGTCATGTTTGAAATTATTTCTCACCTTTTCACAGCATTTTGACGCAAAATGTAGTTCTCTACTTGTACTTGCAGTTTGTTTTTGAAAAATGGAAATCGGTTCACATATGTCGCATTGAGGCATGCTCCAATAATGTGCATTAAACATTTTAAGTTGCAATTAAGCAAAAACTAACGATCCGACAGAGCCTGAATTTTTACATGTGAAGTAAATATTAATCTCTACTGAAAAATTGAAGTGTTTTCGAATTTTCTCAGTTACTAATAATAGAATCGAGTTCATTTAGAGCATCGGGATTGCTTCATTAGATTTCATGTCACACGCGAAAAACGAAAAAAAACACAATTTTCCGCTCTTTGATGCTTATAACAAACTGAGCAATAATAGTTGCGAGTAGGAAACATAACAGGACTCAAGCATGGATCGGATTTCGTATTCTGGTACAGTCGGTTTCCTGGCACTATTTTTGTCACGAAAAAATCTCTAATGATTGGACTAAAGTCAGAAAAAAGCTGCATTTTTTGACAATTCAACTGAAACTATAAATCATCGAATATAAACCAGCATGTACTTCACTTCTACCATTAAACAAATTCAAAAATATGCAACTTGTGAATGATTCAAAGGGTAGGTAATTGAAAACGGTGGTCTTGAGTAATGATATTATGATAGTATAATATTTGAGCTGATCATTCTCATCATGCCAGAGTGACCTGTAGACCTTTCCACCCCGGAGCAGTGATCCAAAATGATCTCACTAGAACCCTGAACGAAGCTCATCTAGAGAGTGTTCGTCACCCTTTGACAGTTATTTCAAAATTGTTAATAAGTTTTTACGCGGGCAATTGTGTTGTTAGTTTCGAATCTGTAGAGGAAAATTCGACCGATGTGAATGGGAGTGGACAATATCAGATAGAAATTAGTCTTATGACACATTGTGTCACCCATTCTGGGGCCGAATTGCAATCGACCTTAAGAACCCAGGCTTTGTTTCATTGATTCCAAGATATTCCGTAAGATGGAATAGGATTGATTCTGTCTTGGAAGGAACAAGATTTTTTTAACTGATTGAATTATCCTGTCCGGTTCCATTGATTTCGGAAATCCTGCTACAACAAATGTTAATTTTGAGAATTGAGTATGGTGTGAGAAATGGGTAGTACGGAAGAAATGAGTAGTATCATTTCTAGAGTGGTTAAAATTTGAGTATTTTAGTTAATTCAAAGATTCCTAGACGTTTGTCAACTGTGTTGCAGTTCTCGCATGTGAGTGAGGATGCTTAGGCAGCGGCTGTTTTCTCCTCAGATCAAAGTCCGATGGGATAATGCAGGTACAACTTATTCAAGCAAAGTCCAGAGTTTCACCTGGAAAAAGTTATCGATACTCCGATTGGAGTTAGTGGCTGCGAACATTGGAGCAAGGTTGATATCTCCTCTTGAAATCCTCGATTGCAAATATATTCCCGTATTCTGTTGGACTAATTCAAGCACAGTTTTATCCTGGGTTCTCCAATATCAATGGAAAACTTTCGTGTGGAATGGAGTTCAAGTAATTAGGACTTCACAAACATTGATAACTGATATTTTATACCCGTACAAATAAAATTTGCCCACAAAATAACCCAAAAATTTCCCCGTAACTATTCGATATTGAATAGGGACAAAAATGGAGATAGAAATAAACGGGGAAACAAAATTTATGACTTAAAACTACAACATATTTCCCCAATTTTTTTTTTCTTCCCTAAGCAACTATGAAACAAAAAAAAAAAATTTTTGAGCTGCAAATACAAAATATAGAAAAAAATAGCAGGTGGAAGCCAAAAAATGAACATATATTTCGATATACACGATCACGCAAACAAAACCCCCCTTTTTCCAAGAACAAAAAGGTCGAACTTGAGAAACGACCAAAAGTCTAAAAAAAAGGGGGATGGCCAGAAGTGATCAGACATGCACCTCATGCACAAAAGACTATCAATTGAGGAGTACCCCCGAACGATCAGTCAAGTTCGAATCATCAATAAGAAATCCCCGGGGAAGAAGGAAAAATACTTTTTTCCCAAAAACGTGGGGAAAGAAATTTTTAAAAAAATTTTTTTGGAGTTTGTTTTTTTTTGGTTTGGGGAGTAATTTTTTTTTTCCAATCATCGTTTGAATTGTAATTGTTTAATTGTTCGTCAACCTTCTACTTTCTGAAAAAAATATGATTTTTTCCGTTAGGGGTTTTTGGGGTTTGTATCTGTTTCTGCACTATATATATTGGGGGACAAGATTGTCAAGTCACAGGGCAACCGGAGATTTCTCCCCCGAAAATTATGCAGAGTGGGAGGTTCATTTGGACAAAACAACTGCTCTATGTGCCATTAAAAAATAGTTCCGGTACTTCAACCCAATCAATAGAAAAATCGGGGGGACTACAAGGATAATATTATCCATCACGGATCTAGCTGAATAGAGCACACATCTTGTATTTGTATTTTACCGAACTTGGTTGAACTTTTATTCCACCCACTTTGGATATCTTCTGTACTAGAATTCCTTAGCCTTTCCCACATTGAATCCAGTAGAACTTTCGCCTAATTTGTCCAAAGTTTCAATAATTCCCAGATATCCGGATTTTTTTCCACATGGATCTCCTTCAGAACTTTTTTTTTTCACAAGGTGGGATGCCGACTTCCTTGATAAAACCCTCCAGCTGAAAATCTTTTTTCACTTTTGGGTTCCGCAAGATGTTTCCAGAGTTAGACTTTTGTCTGATGCACCAGTGTGGAGCACTTATTGAGGATGTTTGATAATATTTCTTCATCTTTCAGGAACAAGCATTGAGTGCCGTCTATGATCCAATTTTCCCTGGTCCCCACTATTGGAAGTATATTTTATAACCCAGCCTTCGATTCGAGAGAGCATTCAACAATGAACTATTTTGGACATCCTCTGTACCATCAGTATAAATTATCCTCCTCATTGAATTCAGTGGAATCTTCGCCTGAATTTGTCTATTGTTCCAAAATTTTATATAAATATATAAATATATATATAAATATATATATAAATATATAAAATAAATAAATATATATATATATATATATATATATGATTATGTGGGTTGTTTATTTCATTTTGTTTTTTATTGATTGATTATTATTATTATTATTTCATTAACCACTCACAATAATTTTCCAATTTCTAATGGAAGTAAGCTTGACTGATTTGATTTATTATCAATTTCACTGGATTCTTTGTAAAGAATGCTCGTCATAACAATAGAAAATCCGGCTTTGTTGTTCTTACTCTTTTTCAAACACCATTTAAATTTTTTTTGAGTCATCCTGGTTCAGTGATAGTGAACAGACGTGAATCAGGAGAGTAGTGATTGCAAAAAAAAAATCGAGAACTATTTCATGTGTAAAATAAAAAGTGCGCATTGATATCCAGCCCAGTTTTTTGTTGGTAAGAAATTAGAGTTTCTTATCAGTTGTCACAGAATAGTGGACATACCTTAAAGCAGGGTCGTACTCAGGAGGAAGAGATGCTAGTTATCCTGTTGAAATTTATATAAAACATGTATAGCAATTATATGGCGAGTACCTCTGACTACAAGAAATCGAAATCCCAACTACATAGCCAGTCCGTTGAATCCCTGGTTGCCCCAGCCAAAACACTCTTCGATGATAATCCAGCCGACTTTCCACTGGACTATAGTCAAAAAGTCAGTTTCCTTGAGGATTCGTTTGGTACCTCGGACCCCTCATAGGTTCCGCAGGTATACCGGGAAGTTCACACGCTCCTAGGGGATACTTTACTAAGATCTATCCAGCACTTACAAAAGTAGCATTAAGGCCCGAATCACAAAACCAAAGAAGAAAAAAATGAAACAGCTCAATGGAGAACTAGAAACTGACCCCTAACATTTTCCCGTATCTGGAAAATGAAAGCGATATATTTTTAGAAACTTCGAGACCTCACAATTCCATAAATAATCAGAACCACCCCTTTAACAATGGAATATAAATGGGGTTATATCCCCATTCAAGATGCTGCAGATGTTGGTACATAAAGAAAACCCTCAGTTATATGTCTTCAGGAAACCAACCCCACTGAAAAGCGAAGATATAATATGAAACACTATGACACAAAACCAGAAACAATCAAATGATAAAAAGAGGGGAACAAATATAAAAAAAATTTCTAGAGGCTAAGGAAATCCCACTTTCAACTGACTAGAAGCCATAGCTGTTATATTGAGTATCCCAAAAAATGTCATTTGTAACATTTACATTCCACCAGATGCAGAACAATATTAACGATTTGGACAATCTGATTAGAAAATTACTGCCTTGGGTTATCTTAAGGATTTTAACGCCCATAACAAAATATGGGTTGTTCGTAAACCCAAACCCAAAAAAATGAGTAAACTAAGACGTTCATCAACACATCAAATCTCGTCCCTTCTCAACTCTAGGTGAAATAACAAGAATAAATACCGCAACTGGCAAACATTCCGCTCTTGATTTGGCACTTTGTCATCCAAACCTTTCCAGTACAGTAGGAGATTTAAGCCGGTTCTGGGTCTTCCCCCACCACCAATGACGTCACGTGTGACCTTGAATGGTTGCAGGTGTGCAGTGTGTTGTGTGTTTGACCTTGAGATTTGACTTTGAGATTTGTCATTGAGTTTTTGATATTGGGTTTTCGACTTTGAGATTCGACTTCAGTTTTGACCTTGAATATGACCTTGAGATTCATAAATTGGTTTTGACTTTGAGATTTGACCTGGGTTTATGTTGGGATTGTTTCAAACCAAAAGATTTATCCCCGATGTTTGTTTGACCGTAACCAAAGTTGTGGTGTAGGCATACATATTCTGTGAGTCATGACCTTCATGAATCCTTTTCCTCCAAGGGGGAGGCGTTGTCCGGAGGAGCTTAAGAATGAACTGCGATTATTGATGAGTGGCAATGCCCAGAGAATCCCCCCAAATCCAAAACAGATTTGCATCCAAACGTACTTTTGTAGGGTGGGGATATTTATTGAAATATTCCAGGAGAAGAGTATTTTGAATCAGTGTCTCCTCCAGTGATCTATTGAAAACAAGTTGCTGAAAAAGTATTCGTGTGATTGTGGTAAAGATTTCACCGTAGTGATAATCTACGCTCGGCATCAACGGGAATTCCAGGGGGGTCCTTCAGTAAAACGAGTTAAATTGAACAATGGCGATGACTACCACCTGCACCCTCTTATACATGTAATTGTTGTAATGTGGGTAATCCCATATTGTCAAGTCAACTCTCCAAAGAACACTCGCACATAGGACGAATTCATTTTTCACTTGGGTGGTGGTGTACACCCATTAAAAAATGCATTCAAATGTCGCATTTCTAGCTACAGAGTATCTAGTGAGAATATGTATACTGAGTACAAACCTTTTTTTTAATGATACGCAAAAGTACCCCGATATTGAAAAAAAAATCAAATTCACAACCCATCAAGGTCAACATGGAAGTGTTTGGAAGTTATTTTCATTCAAACCCGTAATTGATAGACATCAAATCGTTCAATTCTCCCAAAAACGTATAGCAGATCGATCAACTGATTTGAAATGGATTATTCTGATGCATTTCCGTGACATTATAATTGCCCAAAAGGAATTTGAGGAGCGTGATTCCCGGTTTGTAGTTATAATTTTCAAATGATGAAAAGGTTTAATGAAATAATTTTTTCAGGATGGAGTTATGGAAAAATTATGTTCCTTGAGGTGAACATAAACAAATACAGTCCACTTGGGGTCATCATACATGAAACTTCCCGAATTCATTGGGAGAAGAAAAGGTGTTGTCAACATAAAAAATGAAGACCAATGCTGCTTTTGCATGGGCCGTGACATTGCATTATTTCCCACAAATAATAAGGGTCGGAGGTGTCATCCTATCCACATTATGAGACTGTCTTGAATGTAACAGGGTATGGATTTTCCAGTAAAAATTTACGGAAAAAAATGTTAGTATTTGAATGGGTATTTCAGTCAATGTTTATGGTTTGGAAACTAAGATTGAGAATAAGAGAGTCAAATATGAGGTGATTGGGCTCCCTTTTCGATACTCTCAGAGAAAACTCAGAAGACATGTCAATTTATTGCTTATCACAGATGAGGTGGGAAAATATTATTGTTGAAAAATTCTTTTAAGATTGGTGTCAAGTCAAATTTCAGC
>JAFIRS010008105.1:0-19525 GCA_018342105.1 Gonioctena quinquepunctata
TTTTCCGTCGAATTGAGGCGGCTTCATGGAAAGCTTCCTATTTCAGAAATGACCTTGACATCTTTTATACCCTCTTGAACTTTATCCAAGTTCAAACTCAAGTCCAGCATTGCATTTTCGTTAACCATCTCTGTGGAGGGCGCACTATTAATTCGTTTTCCAGCTTACTGATCGTTTCCTTTATTTTATCTACCTCCGTGTTCATTTGCTCCCTCATTTTATCTATCTCTGTCTCAACGGTTCCCATTCTTCCTTCTAGAAATTAGCCACACCACACAATTCTTTTTTAGGCCTTCTGTGTTTCCAGGAACTTCTCTTCCAGGCTTCTTGCATTTTCTTCCAGGCTTCTTGAATTTTCTAGAAGTTTCTCTTCCAGATTTCTAGAATTTTCTTGAGGTTTCTCTTCCAGATTTCTAGCATTCTCTTCCAGGCTTCTTGAATTTTCTCGAGCTTCTCTTCCAGATTTCTAGAAAGCTTCTCTTCCAGATTTATAGAATTTTCTTGAAGCTTCTCTTCCAGATTTCTCGAATTTTCTTCAAGCTTCTCTTCCAGATTTCTAGCATTTTCTTCCAAAGTCCTCGAATTTTGTTGCAGTTCTTCTTTCACGGATTTAGTAGTTTCTTCGAGGTTTATTCATTACCAAACTCAAATCACCTCCGGAACTTCGAATAAAAATGTTTCGGGGTCCTCACCTTCTTGTATAAGTCCTTCTGCAAGTCTTTCCTGGAGTACTTGCTTTTTACCCGTTGTTTCCAGTTCCCTTTCCTCCAATTCCTGTTTCAATTCCGCTACCTTCAAGTCCGCAAGGCGACTTTTCTTGAACACATTTTGTCTTTGACGAGGTATCAGTCTGTTTCACGACAAAGTTTATCAGTTTGTTAAAATTCACTTCGCGAATTCTTTTCCACGGGTCACCAGTCTATTGTCTGTTTCACGCGAAGAGTGTATCAGTTTATATTCCACGCACAATTGTCCACTTCGCGAAAACCGGCCACTGTCTATTTTCTGTTTCACGCGCACAGTGTATCAGTTTATATTCCCACGCACAATTGTCCACTTCGCGAAAACCGGGCCACTGTCTATTTTGGGCGTACAAAAAGGTCTATCAATTTATTTTCTGACTATCCACTCCACGATCACTTGTTTATTTTCAAAATCTCACTTCCGACACCAATTGTAACGTAAATAAACTTAACTTGGTTTAACTAATTTATTTAACACTTAATCTACAACTTAATTTATATTACTACGCCACTGAATAGCTCGATCGTCTGGGCTCGTTCAGATTGTTCACTCCCTCTTGAGGGCTGTCTATTTATCTCCGATACAGCATTCTCGATGTTTCGAATTCTTCCAGTTGGCGACGGCATGTTCCAATTGTTTCCAATATTGACCGTTGCATTACGCGGAAGAGGGACTGGATGGTTCTCGAATATCTCCGGGGATGATCTCATCGCTGTCGATGGCGACGCGGGAGGCGACAGGTCCGGCCTAGGTTCGTTACAGAACTGAATAAATTTGTTAGCTTTAGTACAATGAAATGTAACCTATTGACAAGTAGCGGTACTACGATGTTCCCATATCGGGTTGATAATGCTATAGTTATTCTAATCCCAATTGGAACGGCAATAAAATAACAGCACTACGAGGAGTGTTCATATGCACTACCCGGCAAATGGGAAATTTATATACTACCAGTGTTTTTACTTTCAAAGCATTCCTGGTACAATCATACAAAAAATCTGGCCCGTGTATCCAGTTGCCCAGATTATTAGTAAAGGCGCTATCAAATATATTTGAGTAATGAAAGCTCGGCTAGCTGGAATGGACATATGTTATCTACAGCTGCATAATATCCTGATTTTACGATATTCCTTAATCACTGCCGTGCCGTGAGGTTAGGAATTATCCATTGAAAATAATTTTATCATTATGACTTTCTGGAGACCTTTCGAAACAAATAATAAAATCCAGTTGAGATAACATGTGTCTACTTTTACATGGGGTGATCAATTGCTATGATTGTAAGAATAAGTAACCGAAGAAATACCTCTGAAAAATAATATTCGAACGCCTATGTCAATGCGGCAAGTGCAAAGAGAATCCCTTCCTGAAACTTTTTATGTCGTTCCAATTGGGATTAGAAATACTATACCAGGCTTTTCTTATGGAATTTTTTAATATTGTGTTCCCAACTGGAAACTTTATATAGTAGAGGATTGATTTTAATTTCTAAGTTGTAGATAAGATTATTTAGTCAAAAAACACATCAAGAAATAAAACTAACTTTTCAGATGTCGTTTTTTATTTTAGGGTATTTGTTGACTCCAGAACCCTTTGAAACCAGATAAATTAATGAATTAACGAATTGAGCAAAGAGTTAAGAAAGTTTCTTATCTTGATTGAATAACCTTGAAATAAACATCCGATTAAAAAAAACATTATTTTCATATATACACTGAATAATACGTCAAACGAACTTCACTCTGATTTGAGGAACGGAACAGCCTAATAAACAAAGTACAAATAAGGGGAATAACAAATTCCGAACGCGATATTATAATAATTGATAAATAGCCTTGATCATATAATCTGGCGGCGGAAATGTTCTCCTTTGTAAGCAGAACTCTGATTGCTGACTTTGGTTGTCTGAGACGCTTGTTTCCGGAGTTGATTGTAAACTCAAAGTTCGCTGCTACGGCGTCCCCGAAAAGCCCTCCTCCACCCCCTGTAGCTGCCGCCTTCACCGCCGCCGCGACGCTCTCGTTAGCTGATCCGTCGCCATGGCGACGCTCTTCCTCTGCAAACAGCGCGTTCCCGATTCCGAATTATATCTATTATGGGATTTGTGTGTTGAAAACGAGCAGGTTTTTCTGGGTATCGCGAATAAAAGTTCGAAAATTAAAATTTGTATACAATTCAGACTTTTATTGAGGAATCTCTATTAGTGAAATAGGCAATAAATGTCTTGAAATTCGCTGCAACCTACTTTTTCATTTTATCGACAAATTAGAAATGGCAGGCGCAATATGACGATACCACATGCGGAAGGGTACATTCGATAGTTATTATTTAAATAAAAAGAAATCAATATACCACGTTTTAAAAACAAACTAAAAAGTAAAAAATAATTTATCCTAGCCCATACAGATTTATAACCCCATACAGATTGCCCTGGAAATTGGTGATTTTGAATTTTTTACAGCTATGAAAATTCTTATAAGATTAAAAACGAAAACCATATGGCGCAATAGGCAATAGATAATTGATGCGTGACTAATTCACCTAGATCACTAACAATTTTATTGCACTGCAAATGATATGAACCGTTGTGTGCGTTTCCTCAGCGACAGCTACGCCCTACACTCTTTACTATTATCTTTTGCATGCGCCCCACGTTATTCGTTTCGAATCTTACAGGTATTTTCATACCCATTAAAAATTCAGACCAATCTGTACGGGGTTCGGAATGTGTATGGGGTTATAAATCTGTAGGAGAACTTATTTTAAACTTTTTAGTTCATTTTGAAAACGCTTTCTAATCTTGAGTGTGTGCAATCGATTTTAAACATTCTGCAATCGATTTTGAACATTCTTCTTTTCAGCAACTTTGAATCCAGGAAAGTATGTATGAGTAAACTTATACTTTTTCTCTGGTTTTCTGGATACCCTCCGTTCGGCTTTTTCATTGGACCGATGCCATTGGTATATATAAGTAGAAGAGGAGATTTTGTATTAAGTGTATATTTATAATTAATTAGCAAAGCGCTTTCGACTCACGTCATCATCAGTGCTTCCTGAAAATTAAATACTCTGATATGAGATGAAACATAACAAAGGTTGGAAAATGTAGAAAAATGATAGGCGAGTACTTACATAGTCAGGTAACAGGAAATGTTACAATAAAAGAAGACATAGAAAAATCGAATTAAACGGTTTTCTTCACATAAAGGATTCAATATAAAATTGAACCAGAAAATGGTAGATCTCAGGTGAAAAACAACAACTTTCCTGGCAAATACCACGCAGAACGTTGAATGATATTCACCTGAAAATCCATGCATACTTCCATATAATATCAATGGACATTGAATGCAAATGTTTCTTTCTGATAAGCTCGATAATGTTTAATTTATGTCGTGTTCACCTAACAATCCGCATACCGGTTTCAGGCTTCTTGGCCCTCATCAGTACGGAGTAGTCAACCAGCCAAAGGTCCAAAGAACTCTGGCTGAAGTGAGACACAACGTAAACAAACCATCATCGAGCTTGTAACACCTATAGGTACGCCGGAAAAGATAAACTTTAACTGGCGGTACCTAGTGACAGAAAGAAACACTCCGAAAATCTCCCACCTCGATAGGTTTCTAAATCTAATTCTATTCATTCATTCATTCTATTCATTCCACTTCACATGGCACTCATCTTTCAAAAGAAGACATGTTTATAATTTGTAGATGTTTAGGTTCAACGAATAAAACGTGTTGAAGATACCTAAGACCATATGAGAATGTGATAGTTCAATGACAACTTCAAATGTCGAGTGTCAATGACAACTTCAAATGTCAAGTGTCAATGACAACTTCAAATGTCAAGTGTCAATGACAACTTCAAATGTCAAGTGTCACACATCAACTTGGGAGATGAAGTTTCAAATTACTGAAAGAGTTTAAAAGGTTAGAAATGAGAAGAAGAATTGAGTAAGGTAATAATTAAGTGATGATCCTTTTATGAAGGGGAAAGAAATCTCTATTCCAATTAACTTGGGAGTTGAGGCAAATGTCATTTTTGGCTAATTCTTTAGAGATCTCCAAATCTTCGAACAAGTCCAGTCTCAGGTAGTTTTTATTGTTTATGTTGTGAAGAATTTTGGAATCTTTGTTACGGCTGAAACTATGGTTGTTGAATTTCAGGTGATGTCCAAAAGCAGATTTGTCAGGCTTCTTCAAGTGTTCATTTATTCTAGTGATAAGAGGTCTGCAAGTTCGACCGATGTAGGAGGCAGAACAATCAGAACAGTGGAGCTTATAAACACCGCTCTTCTTCAACTTATCAATTCTGTCTTTCGAGTTAACTAGAAAGCTGCTCAACTTGTTAGAGGAACTAAATGAAATTTTTATATCAGGAATTGTTTTATTTATAAATTTGGAAACGTCATTACATATGTTGGAATCAAAAAAGGGTAATGAAAAATATTTGACTGGGGCTAAGTTGTCCGAAGGAATGGAGTTGAAAGCTAACTTCTTTTCATTGCGAGATTTGAATTTTAGAATTACTATATCAATGATGGACGGATTGTAGTCATTGTTGACCGCAATTTGTTTGATTATGTTGACTTCAGTGTCAAAATTAACTGGGCTTAAGGGGGTATTTAGCAATCTGTTAATGAAACAATTAAAGGCAGCCATTTTGTGTTGACTGGGATGGTTAGAGTTGGAGGGGATGATGTGGTCCATCTGGGTGGGTTTTCTATAGATTGAGAAGTCTAGTTTGTCGTTGATTCTGGTTATAGTTAGATCAAGAAAATTTAATTTATTATCGGATTCAATTTCTAGGGTGAATTTTATTTTGGGATGTGAGTTATTCAATGATTTGAGTATATTATAGGCATCATTAGTATTGCCTTCGATAAAGACTAGGCAATCGTCTACGTAACGAAACCATTTCGAAATGTTGTTGATTTTATTGATAATGAATAAATTCTCTAAATTTTCCATGAATATATCGGCTAAGAAAGGAGATAGGGGGTTACCCATTGCTAATCCGTCTGGTTGACTATAAAATTTGTTGTTGAAAATGAAAAAATCTTGAGAAGTGCAGATATTAATTAAGGTTAAAATGTCAGTTTTAATTGATTCAGAGACAGAGTGTTTAGAAAGTAAATTGGAGGCTAAAGGTAAAGTTTCACTTTTTGGGATTGAAGTAAAAAGATTATTCACATCGAAGGATATCATGAAGGTGTTGGAGTTCAATTGAAGGTTTTTGATTTTGTTGATTAGTTCCAGTGTGTTGCTTACAGAATTAGCTGGTTTGTAATTGGTGATGTTTTTTACCACTTGAAGAACAAAAGATGACAAAATGGAGACCGGAGTGCTGTAAAAGCTTACCACTGGTCTGATTGGAGTCCCATCCTTGTGGATCTTGGGAAGCCCGTAAAGCCTAGGTGTTAGTGGGTTGCTAGGGATCAGATTATAAGTTTTATTGAATTCAATAAAAAGATTCTCACAAATTTTAATATAGTTTTTTGTTTTATTGATGAATTTGTTGGTTGGATCAGAGTTGAGAAGGATGAATTTATTGGAAGTCAGAAAGTTTTCTACTTTGTTAATGTAATCAACTTGATCAAGTATAACAAAACAATTGACTTTGTCGGCTTTTGTTAATATGAGGTTGTTATTACAAATTTTCTTCTTCAATTTTTGTAAAGATGTGTTCAAATTCAAGTGACTAGACTTCTTCAAATAACTGGGAATCTCTTCAAAGTTGAGTAGATATTTCCAAATAGTGAATTGGCAGAAATTCCTAATTTTTTGTTTGATTTTGTTACTTTTGGAAAGATTGTCAATTAATACATCCAGTTCAATGGCAAAGGAAGTGCGGTCTTTATCCGAATTGACGGAATACATAGAGAATTTCAAGCCTAGAGATAGAAGAGCTATCTCATCATCATCGAAAGAGGAAGTGGACATATTTTTTATGCGATCATGAAAATTAAATTCGGAAATTTTTTTCTTTCAACAGAAGGTTGAAGGAGGCGTTGTTTATGAATGAGTGAATTCAGTTTCTTACTTACTCTTTGGAATTTTAGGTTTTTTTGGTATACCACCTGGTCTTCGATATCATTTAATAAGTTTTGAAAAGTAAATAATGGACGCGAGGAGACTAGTCTGTCATAGCAAATTTTCAATTTCACATTGGTGTGGTCTAGTTTTGCGTAGTGTTTGCAAACTTCACTTTTGATAATTTTCTTTTCTGTCTTGTGTTTCAGTTGGGAAGGTATATTTGGTGGCATTTTGGTTCTAGCAAAATTTGGGATGACATCCTCTCTCAAACATCCATTTAAAAACCAAATGTCGATGTGTAACAAGCTTCTTTTTATGGATAGTTTCCTGTAGAGTTCAGCTAGGTCTACCATACTGTAGGATTAAATTGATTGAGGAAAGCTGAATACACTGTGTAGTAATAAGTGGAAGAGGAGATTTTGTATTAAGTGTATATTTATAATTAATTAGCAAAGCGCTTTCGACTCACGTCATCATCAGTGCTTCCTGAAAATTAAATACTCTGATTGATATGAGATGAAACATAACAAAGGTTGGAAAATGTAGAAAAATGATAGGCGAGTACTTACATAGTCAGGTAACAGGAAATGTTACGATAAAAGAAGACATGTTTATAATTTGTAGATGTTTAGGTTCAACGAATAAAACGTGTTGAAGATACCTAAGACCATATGAGAATGTGATATTTCAATGACGACTTCAAATGTCGAGTGTCAATGACAACTTCAAATGTCAAGTGTCAATGACAACTTCAAATGTCAAGTGTCAATGACAACTTCAAATGTCAAGTGTCACACATCAACTTGGGAGATGAAGTTACCACCTTGAGGAAGTAAAAAATGAATTCAAATTACTGAAAGAGTTTAAAAGGTTATATATACTTTGGAGAGAACTTCCTTGATGCGTTGACGAGAGGTTAGCTCTCTAATCCCCTCGCTCATCTGTCTTTGGATTTTCTGAATTCCTTGTATTCAGTAAGAGCTGTTCTGTAGTCTGGATTTTCTAAATTCCTTGTATTCAGTTAGAGCTGTTCTGTAGTCCTTCCAGTTTCCCAGACTTTCAGATTTATTGAAGAGTTTCTTAACTCCTTTCCTGAGTTTGGTTAACTCTTTATTCCACCAAGGAACTGCCTTTATTTTTTTTTGAGCAGCTGATTTCATATGCTTTCGTCATAGCATTTTGAAAGTGCTTGGATGCTGTATCAAGTTCCTAAGCTGAATCGATGTTCTTCATGAGCATCCCAGCCTCGAAGCGTATTTCCGATGACTCCAGGTCAATTGTTATGTGTTGGTTATCCAACATCGAGGAGTCATCAGATACCTGCCAGTTGTGAATATGGTTGATCATATATGGATCTGCGAGGGTTAGATTGGGAATCGCTTTTCTGGTCGTGCTCCCCTCGGGCGTTTGTGCCTGTGCTCCCCCACGTGGGATAGTGCGCATTCACGTCACAGCACAGAATGAAGTACCTCTTTCCTCATTGACACCATCTGATAAGGCTTTGGACTTCCTCAGGTGGCGGATATTTTGATGAATCCCCTGAGAAGTAGGCCGAGCCAATAACAATCTGCTTGAAAGAATGGCGGTTGCCAAATGATTAACTCTGGAATAGGAGTGATTTTACTGTTGGGTCCAAGCAGTAAGGATGCTCGTGGTTTTTCACAAATGTTGCAATGAAGTAATTCACATGATTTTATTCCAGGGCTCTTGAAGCAACCCTCTATTGATGTTTTCTTCTAAACACACTTTTGAGTGATGGAGGTTTATTTGAAGAACCTTGAGCTTTTTACTCATCTGGGTAGAAGTGCCACAAAGATTTTTTTGTGAAGCATTGCTACCTCTTCAACGATTTCTAGTCCCGCACCCTCCCATGGTTTTTGGGGAGCTTTCCTCGCTCTGTTTTTATTCATGCCTCAGGAAGGCAAGTGCCAGATATCGAAAAACAGGTTCTATCCTCCACGCTGTAGTTCCTGGTAGCTTCGTAGTTCAGTTAGGAAATAGTGAAACCACCTATGATCTTGCTATTTCCATATCCAGCAGTGCTACGTAGAAGCAAACAGCCGATGGTACATGGAGTAAGTGACAAGCAGCAAGCTAAGAGACAATGGCCAGAAGCAACAAACCCCCTAGGTGATTTGTAGAACACTAGAAGGCAAGAAAAAAAAGAAGAAGTAACTCATTTTCTAATCTAGAATTATTTATTCCATTTTGGAATCACAAAAGATTTCGTGAAATGGAGTAGAGAAATGTGAGTTTTTTCGAAGATTGATGGTATGTTTCTGAATTCACTTCAAACGTCTGTGGAGTGAAATGAAAAATCTATTTATTTTATATTCTTCCAAGTAAGGTTTGAACAACAATAATTTGTCACGTATTCACTCGTTTTGCAGGAAAGGCCGAAAGCGCTTTGTGATTATAATAAAAATCAAAACAAAATACTATTAATTTATTTTGAAATAAGCATTAGTGGGACAAAATGTAGGAGTACTTTTTGTAGATATCAATAATACCTTCATTAATATTTCTTTAATTCTAACATTGGGCAACTCAGTAAGCTTCCTTACCATGCCGAATTTCTACTTTCTAGGTAAAAAGTATCTGGGAAGACAGATAGACAGACATGTGAGAGATCTTATAAAGAACCCTGAAATGATCGAATCTAACACCAATTCTCCAAGAGACGTCTGACAATAACTTGCAGCCTATTAAAACCAAACCTTTCTTTATATGGCAACAATTAAAACGCATTGATTTAACGAGTAGTCAAATCAGAGTCGGCCTTTGAGAAGTCCAGGCAATAAATAATACAAACTTTGTTACCGATATGGGCCCCAGGCCAGGTCTGTCTGCTACTTGGCTATAACTCTGTCGATGAGAGTTTATACCTCTTTGCGTTTAATTATCTGGAATCAGACGCCGTGTCACTCATTTCGGCCAAGCATGCGGTTTTATTGAAGCGATTTGATCCGCTATTATCAGATCAAAACGGAAAGAATGGAGCAATAAGGGTGGGCAGGGTTTTTCATTGTGTGGAAGTTGTAATCTACGATAATCTACCGTGGAGGGAATGTTTAATTCAGTTTTCAAATTGGTTGTTTAGTTTACCTCATTTCCAACGGCAAGTGTAGAGTATATTTTGTCAATCCCGCATTCATTCTGCTACATAATAATAATAGTTTATATCATTCACTCATAAAATAAATTACTCGATACATTGAAGAAACCCCAAGACATCCCAGCAGATCAGAGAAAGAAGAAAGGGTAAATAGCTTCCTTCCTTGTGTATTGTTTCCCATTTCAAAGAAATAGTCTTCTGTATTAATACCTCACATACTTTTGGATTTCACTAGTTGTATGTTTGGGGGTTGGAATTTCTGGGTTGGTATTTATTTCCGGGTGATAATGTATAAGTATGTCCAATTATTTATGAAGTGAATCTATAGGTACTGGGCAATGAACCCAAATGTTTTTGTTCGAATTGTAGTTTCGAGTAAATAAAACTGCTGGATGTCGTTTAACATTATCATCAATAAACAAATTTCGGAACACTAATTTTGTTTTTTAACATTCGAGTTTCTTTGAAAATTGGTCAATTCTGAGTGTTAAATCGTCATGCTGCTTTTGTTTTATCACTGGTGTTCAAATTATGTTTATATGTGTCAATGTTGATAGTTTTTTGGAAGTAAAAGTCTTATTATCAGTCAGACTTTAATTTCATTACAAAGACCGATTAGTCGACAGAAATAGTCAAAATACGTTAACATCGGTCAGTCAGGTGATCAAAATTAATTAATAAGAAATAAATGGAAATCACGGAACCCACTTGAGAGACGAAGAATACGGATGAAACATCCCAAGTATCTGGGAAGTAAGAGAAGTAGTTCCAAATATTCTCTGCTTCCTCAAGTATAGATTTACAGAAGAAAAATATGGTTTTACCGCCGATCTCCCATCTATTATCCAATATTCTTGTCTGGATTCATTTAAAACTGTTTCAACTCCCTGATGTCCTAATTTCTCGTAAAGATGTTTGAGTAAAAGTATTGTAAATGAATGATTTTTAGGCAAAATTGGCGGTCGTTTTGTTGATTCCCTTATAAAAACCATTCAATACTTAACCGATCTCTGTACCTGTACCAGGTTCAACTGTGTTTTGAATATTAACTTTTTACAAGCTTTCATTTACTTTCACCTGTCCCGATGCGATGTGTGTAATCAAATCTTACAAGTTGAATTTGACCCACTTTCCGTAGTCCGAGTATCTTGAAATTTGGCAGGTGTCCATAATTCCGGTGACAATGCATTATGGAATTTTTTTTAGAGAAAAAACAAAATGGCGTCTTCAAGATGATTTGTGATTATGATCCAATTCGATTCACAATTGGTATGTAGGGGTTTTCGGAGTCGAAGATTATGAATTTTTTGTAAAAATTCAAAAAATCTAAATTACGGCTCCAAGATGGCCGAAGATCTCTGTGATTATGGTCTGATTCTATTCAAAATTGGTATGTGGGTGTTTTCGGGGTCGGAGATTAAGAATTTCTTATAAAAATTCATAAATTCAAGATGGCGGCTCCAAGATAGTGGACGAGTTTTGTAATCATGGTCCGGTTCGATTCAAAGTTGGTATGTTAGGGTATTCGGGGTCGAAGATTATGAATTTTCTGTCAACATTTATGAAAACGAAATGGCGGCTCCAAGATGGCGGACGATCTCTTCGATTATGGTCCGATTCTGTTCAAAATTGGTATGTGAAGATTTTCGGGGTCAGAGGTTATGTCAAAATTCATAAATACAAGATGACGGGCGAATTCTGTAATTATGGTCCGATTCTATTAAAAATTTGTATGTGGGGGTTTTTGGACTTGGAGATTATAAATTCCTTGTCAAAATTCATTAATTCAGGATGGCGGCTCCAATATGGTTGAACGAGTTTTGTGATTATGGACCGTTTCCATCCAAAATTGGTATGTCGGGTTTTTTTATGAATTTAGTAGAAGATAATTGATTTTTTGATTACTATCGTTTCGGACGTCCATCGTCTTGATGTATTCAGAAGGTTTTCACGACGTTTCGAATGCTTGTATCTGCAATCGTCTTCAGGTGAATACTGACAAGTTTAGGTGCTACTTACCAATTTATATGACTGTCGGTGCAATGATGCGTGTAATTCCGCCAGGTGCAGTGGTGCGTGTAATTTTGCGCGGTGTGGTGGTGCGTGAAGTTTCGCGCCTCTGCAGCCCGCCAGAAAGAGCAATCAGTGGTTTCCATACGTTCTTGATCTCAATGCTTGGTTGACTAAAGGCGTTATTGGCTCCGATGTAGGCGGCCTCCTTGAACTTTCGTTTGAACCAATGCTCCTCTCTATGAAGAACACTTGCGTCGTCCCATATAACTCGATGGTGCTCAGTCCAGGCGTGGTCAGCGATTCCAGATTTTGATGTTTCTCCACGTTGAGTCAATTTCTTGTGCTCATCCAATCTCACCGATAACGGTCTCTTCGTTTCTCCAATGTAGGAATCTCCGCATTCATAGGGAACTTCATAAATGCAATTCTTACTGATTTCATTTTTGTTGTCAGGTTTGGTCTTGGTCAGGAAACTCCGTAAAGTACTGCCGGATTGGAAGCAGCTCTTGATTTTGAACTTGTTTCCGATCCTTCTGATCTTCTCGGAGACACCTCTGATGTACGGAAGGCAGATCACTGTGCTTCGTTGTTGCTCTTCAAATGTCTTCGTTCTCCGGAGTTGTTTCAATACTTCTTCTGGGAGTTTCTTGGGATATCCATTCCGGTGGAGGTCCTCTCTGATGTGGTTTAATTCGGCATCTAGTGACTCCACGTCGTTGCATATGTGCGTCTCTCTCTCTACCAATGTTCTCACGATCCCTCTCTTCGTCGAACTCGGATGGTTGGAGCTGTAACTGAGGTACTGTCTCGTATGTGTCTTCTTTCTGTAGACGGAGGTGCGGATTTCATTGCCTATTCTCTCAACGTTCACATCGAGGAAGAGTAAGGCACTGTTGGTTTCCATTTCAATCGTGAATTTGATCGAATCCCTGATTCTGTTAATTCTTGAGAAGAAATCCTGGAGATGTTTGTCTCCGTGATTCTATATAATGAAGGTGTCATCCACGTACCTCAACCACAGCTTTGGTTTGTATTCTGCCTCCCGTATAGCCAATTCCTCGAACCACTCCATGTATATGTTAGCGATGATTGGAGAAAGGGAAGATCCCATCGGGAGTCCGTCGACTTGAGAGAAGAATCGGTCATTTTCCTGGAAATATGAGTTCTGTAGGCAGCACTGCAGTAATTCCAATATTGCGTGAGTAGGAAGGTCAGTCCTCTCGTGCAGCTGGTCATCCTCTTCGAGTTTCCTTCTGATGATACTGAGAGATTCCTCTATAGGGACATTGGTGTAAAGGCTCTCCACGTCGAAGCTGATGAAACGATCTTCTGGTCCAAGTTCCAAATCTGTGATGGTGTCAACGAAGTGCTTGGAATTCTTGACGTATGAACTGCTATTTCCTTGTAAGGGTTGTAGTATCGGTAGGAGGTATTTTGATAACTTGTAGGTTGGTGAGTTCCGTGAGCTGGTGATCGGTCTCAGTGGCATGTCTCGTTTGTGGATTTTCGGAAGCCCGTAGAGATGCGGTGGTTTGATGTAGTGTGGCGTTAGATGTGATCGTTCGTTGTCTGGAATGAAGTGTTTAAATTTCCTCAGAGTGTTGTAGATCTTCCTTTCTATAGTGGGTGTCGGATCCTTCTTCAAGAGTTTATAGTTCCCTGTGTGGAGTAACGACTCTATCTTGTCATCATATGTTGTGGTGTCCATGATAACCGTGGCGTTTCCTTTATCGGCTGGAAGAATCTTTATGGATGAATCCTTTTGTAGAATTTTTAGGGCCCTCTGTGCAGGGGACTGCAGTGATGTTACTCCGGGGATTCCTCCCCTTCTCGAGTGTCTCTCTCACTTTCCATCTGAACTCTTCTGCCTGGATGGGATTCATTTTGCTGCTGGTTGACTCTACAGAGCTCACAATGTCCAGGATAGGTATTGTTCTAGGTGCAACTGCAAAGTTCAATCCCTTTTCCAGCAGGGACTCCTCTACTCCTGTAAGTGGTTTAGTTGAGATATTGATAATGGTTTTCTTACCTTTGCTGCTGGTTTGTGGAGACCGTGTTCTCCCTGCGATTCGATTCCATTTCTTCTGATGCCTCCTCTCTTGTTCCTGGCGGATTCTCGCGCATCTATTTTCAATCTTGGCAAAGATGGGTTGATTGTCCTCCTCTAAGGTGTACTCTCTGATTTCTTGAAATCTAGCCGTGGCATCTCTTTCTTCCAACGGTGATAGTTGATCTGCGACCTGATTAGTGCGTGACTGGCCCGCTACATGATGCGTTGTGCTCGTTCCCCGGGAATAGGTGACTTTACCTGGAAACCGTCTGGGATGATGTTGTTGTCTCTGGCTCTTCGTAGAAACTGGATGTGAGTTTCTTCCTTGGTATGTTTTATCATTGTCATTGTAGATACAAGCATTCGAAACGTCGTGAAAACCTTTTAAATACATCAAGACGATGGACGTCCGAAACGATAGTAATCAAGTTACCACATCGTCTACAACCTTCAAACAATTGATTTTTTGTCATTATTCATAAATTGAAGATGGCAGCTTCAGGATGGCGGACGAGTTCATCTTTAACGATGCTTCAACAAAAAGGCATAGATTGAGGCGTACTTACTGAAAAGCACAAAATAAAATCATTAATAAAAAACCTTTTGAAAGACAAGCTCTCATTCAAATGCGCTAAAAAGTAGAAAATAATTGCTTTAGATGTTTGGCGTAGGTTATTCCGTGAGTTATAGATTCAAAAGCTTGTCACTTTTGTATTCGAACAGAAAACTTTGCGCAACAAGTTTTCGAATCTATAACTCACGGAATAACGTACGTCACACATCCAAACAATTTTTTTTATTTTTTTTGTGCATTTGAATGAAAGCTTGTCTTTCAAAAGGTTTTTTGTTAATTATTTTATTTTAACCCTTAGACGGCAGATTTTTTATATTGCATGTTTATGCTTATAAAATAAACTCAATATAAGTTAGAAAATCCAAAAAAAAACTTTTGTTTTTTCATTTAGCACAAAATATAAGGTGGTTTTTTCACAATACCACCAAGCAGTACATTACTGAGTCAAAAAAATTAACATATATACAGGGTGTTCCAAATTAAGTCGGCACCATTGCCAACTCCGTTATTATTGATGCTACGATTTCGGTTAAATGGGCAAACTGGTAACATTTTTGGTGGCCTTCTCGATGCCGAAAACAAAAAAAAAATTTACAGTCGCGTTGTCATAATATTTCATAAAATGATATTTTTTTCAATGGAACACCCTATATTTTTCCATGCATTTCGATTTGTAATAACATTCTCAACAACAAAGCTCATATCACTTTTCTTCCTGAAGTGGAAAATGAGCGACTTATGTGGAAATATTTCTTTCTTTCACTAGTACAAAAAATTTCTTTGTTTTGGCGAATAAAACCTCATGATTGTCCAAACACCCATTTTTTGTACTTATACGAATGACAATATTTTGTTACTAATAGCAAAATGAGACATTAAAAAGAAAAAATTGCGCTGGGATGTGAACTCGTGAAACCCGTGATCATCATGTCGCACCACTCAATTGACACCACTAAGCTATTTGGTATTAATGTACAAAACGATAATTTCCATCTTAAAGCCATTCCGCTAGCCGCATTTATTTTGTGAATCAAAATATGTCTGCTGTAATGATAACTTTGAAGCCGTTTTTGTACAGAACAGAAAATACTGGAGGGTCATATGAATGTGGTTGGAAAAAATGTGTTTGATTCGATAAAACATAATGATTATGAGCAATCAAGTTGCCTTAAAACTTTGTTGAAATTCTATTTGTCAAATATTCTCAAGTATGTCATGACAATGTCATAAATTATTATAACTGTCAACTACCGTTCGAATATTTTTCGAAATGCCGTTTTTCCATCAAGAAAAATGTGATATGTTAGAATCCTTCTTGGTTTGCCAGAAAAATAGCGTAAGAGCACTCCAACACTACAGCAATTCGTTCCCCGATCGTGAATTACCTAATCGGCGTTTTTTAGCTGTGCTTCAGGAACAATGAAAAAGTTTTTGAGAAGAGGAGAACTAAAAAACGTTTTGTAATATCTGAAGATACAGAAATTGACGTTTTATCCTACTTTGAGGTATATCCAAATAATTCCATCAGAGATTTATCTAGAGAAATAGCTGTTCCACTATCTGGTATTCAACGAATTCTGAAGAAACATAAAATTTCTCCTTATAAGTTAAGACCAGTGCAAACACTAGAACCTGGTGATCCTGAGAGACGATTGGGGTTTTGTCGGTGGTTTATGAATAAATGCAGACAAGATCCAAACTTCAATAGAAATATTATATGGAGCGATGAGGCTAATTTTTCAAATCGTGGGATGTATAATAGAAAGAGATTTTCATTATTGGAGTAGACATAATCCATTTCTAGTCCATCCCCACAATCCGCAAAGACGATTTAGTATTAATGTTTGGTGTGGTCTATTTAGAGGCAGAATTATCGGTCCATTTTTCCACCATGGTTCTTTGAACGGACCCCGTTACATTAATTCATTAACAAGAATGTTGGAAGAGTTTTTCGATGATCTTGATCTGGAGGCTCGTCAGATGATCTATTTTCAGCAGGATGGAGCACCGCCACATAATGTCAGTGGCGTAAAACGACTGCTGCGAGGCTATTTTGGAAACAGATGGATTGCTACAAATGGTCCTGTTAAGTGGCCCCCTCGTTCACCAGACATGACACCTCTAGATTTTTATTTTTGGTGATTTCTGAAAAATGAGGTGTACAAAATAAAACATAATAATGTAGATGAAATGAAAAATTATATTGAAACTATAATTAATAGAATTGATGGCCGAACTGTGTTGAATGCCACACGTAGTGTCAATAGAAGGGCCCAAATATGTGTTCAACAAGAAGGCGGTGTTTTTGAACATTTACTCGATATTTTATAGCGCTTTATCAAACCCGTTTGTTATAAATGTTTCCTATTAATACAACTGTCTTATTTTCACCTTTACGAAAAAAAGTCAAATGAGCTTTGTTGTTGAGAATGTTATTACGAATCGAAATGCATGAAAAAATATAGGGTGTTCCATTGAAAAAAATATCATTTTATGAAATATTATGACAACGCGACTGTCAATTTTTTTTTTCGGCATCGAGAAGGCCACTGAAAATGCTACCAGTTTGCCCATTTAAGCGAAATCGTAGCATCAATAATAACGGAGTTGGCAATGGTGCCGACTTAATTTGGAACACACCGTATATATATATATATATATTATATATTATATATATATATATATAATATATATATATATAATATATATATATATATATATATATATATATATATATATATATATTTTAGACACTTATAATATTATAATTAAAATGAAGTCTTACATTTAATGATTTTTCAGTCTAACAATTTTTTTAAATTTTTGTCATGATATTTTCAGAAACATTTTTTGTTATTCGATAGGCACAGTCCTACTCCACAGGTGGAACAAGACCACCTGGTTCTATGTTGGTCTGCTTTGGAACTACATAGGGCACATCGTCTGGAGGTTCTATGCACAGGCATGTGTACCGCCTTGTTCCACCTTTTTTCCAACGGAATATTTTTCTCAATTAAATTTGGTCAATAGTGCCCCTATCAGCCCACCAATTTTATTCCGGATGAAATATCTTCAAAAACTAATTTTTCGTAGTAGCCGTAATGCATAGCTTTCAAGTCCCTGTAGTTCAATTTTTTTTCTGAAACAACATAACCTACATTACTTCTTCAAAGTGGTTGCAGCTTGGTGGTATCGTTTGAAACCACCAGATTATACAAAAAAGTTACATTTACAAAACAAAAATTACATATATTGTACATAATACGATGAATAGAAACAATGAATTACTAATAAATATCACTTACCGGCCATTTACTCGAAAATCCACAGAATAACCTTCAAAACAAATTGACCACACTAAAATTGTAACAAAAACAACGAAGTTATTAAAAAAGTTCATCCATTATCAATTGCAGATGCATAAAAAACAAGTTTTCCCGTCTTGAGGCGGAATCCTTTTGGCAGATAACTGATTTTATTTAGATATTTAAATATTTAAAAAATACGTTAAAACAAAAAATATGCCATAAACGAGGAAGTACGTATTAATAGGAAATCGGATCATCATAATTTCATTTTCCCCTGGTCGAAAACAAGCCATATTTTCCAACAAAACACATCACAACTATAGGATATTTTAAAACCTATTTCGATCCCAGACCAGAAACGCCACTGGCTTTTATGTATTCAGACTTCCTGAAACACGTATATAACTGGTGATTTATTAGTCTCGATATATAGACACACCTACAAGCGTTATCATTGGCTTGCGGTCCGTTCCAATTGGCTGCTGAAGAACTAGACAGCTGTCACTCAAACCCACGATGACTATCGGCGAATTTTTAAGAATAGTACACATTATTTTTCGATTTTGATTTGCTTCCTATAGAAACAGCTTCTGCAATTGAAAATGGTCAAACTATACACGTTTTCCAATGCGAGTAGCCGAACTAGAGGTCCCTATAGAGCTAGCAATTTTTTTTTCCGCGAGAAGACATTACTACGTCATGTTGATACCACAACGCTCCATTACGGTGAACTTATGAATAAATAATAGTTTAAAAAAACTAAAAAACACGCTTCTATAGAAAACCAAACAAAAAAAATAGAAAATAAGAAAAAAAATTTATTTTATTTAAAAAAAAAGCGTGGGGTGCATGGTATCGCCTCGGCCAACAATTACCTGTGATCTGAGACATTTCTTACTTCACTGCCCTAGGTGTGTAATGTACTACATTGTTATTGATACCACACACCCCACGTTTTTTTTAAATAAAATACATTTTCTCTTATTTTCTATTTTTCCAGTCTGGTTTTCTATAAAAGCGTGTTTTTTAGTTTTTTTAAACTATTATTTATTTCCGACTTTTTAGTGTGGTTTATTTATGAAAGCGTGTACTTTAGTTTTTTCCAAACTATTATTTTTATTATTTTTTTGTGAATTAAAAAATGGAATGAACTCATCAAATTAGGTAATCATAATCTTCGACCCCAAAAACCCCCACATACCAATTTTGAATAGAATCAGACCATAATCACAAAACTCGGTCGCCATTTTGAAGCCGTCATCTTGAATTTCCCAATGTTTACAAAAGATTTATAATATTCGACCCCAAAAACCCCCACATACCAATTTTGAATAGAATCAGACCATAATCACAAAACTCGTATACCATTTTGGAGCCGCCATCTTGAATTTTTCAATTTTGACAAAATAATCATAATCTCCGACCATGAAAACCCTCAGATACCAATTTTGAAGCGAATCGGACCATAATCACAAAACTCGTACGCCATATTGGAGCCGCCATCTTGAATTTTTCAATTTTGACAAAATAATCATAATCTCCGACCATGAAAACCCTCAGATACCAATTTTGAAGCGAATCGGACCATAATTACAAAACTCGTACGTCATATTGGAACCGCCATCTTGAATTTTTCAGTTTTGACAATAAAATCATAATCTCCGACCACGAATCCCCTCAGAT
>JAFIRS010008106.1:0-19525 GCA_018342105.1 Gonioctena quinquepunctata
ACGGCTACGAAGGTGAGATACATAATCCCGCAGATTTTGTGAGGAAAATGCGGCATACTCTGGGTGCCACGCACCACAGAGCATGCATTCGCGCCATGTATCCCCTTCGGCCGGGCTCGCTACTCTCATAGCAAACGCAGAAGGCCGTCTCTCATTTCGTCTGTCCACTCAGAACGTTGTCCATTGCGTAGGTCGTCATTAGGCTGTCCATCGATTTGGGCCCCACCACCTTGCTGCTGACCTCCATCCGGATGAGGTCGGTTGTGGGGCCCTGTCTCCTCCTTCTGGGAACCAGAGTATGATCCTGCGAGGGGGTTAGCCTAGCAGGAACAGGCGACAAGAGGAAGTGTTTGCTTTTTCCTCCGGATGCGCTTAAGCTGCCGGTCCGATTTTGCATCCTAGGCTGGGTTAAGTGGTGGCGCCACTACCAAGGTCATTGTGGTGTTGTTTGACCTACCCTGCTTATTTATATATATATATATATATATATATATATTATTATTATTATATATATATTATATATATATATATATATATATATATATATATTATATATATATTATTATATATATTTTATTATTATTATATATTATATATTATTATATATTATTTTTATTATTATTATTATTATTATTATTATTATTATATATATATATATATAAATTTAGATATAACGACTGAAAATTGGTATGAACAATGGGGAATAACGGGGATCTTCAATGAAAAATTAACCAAAAAAATGTTAAATTTGGAAATGAAAGTAACACATAATGACCTCAAATCATCTGAAATATACTTTTCGAAACTTTCTAACTTCCTCATAACAAAACTACCTAATGATATCTGGATGAATTATACAGAAAGACAAACGTTTTTCTACATAAAGTATTCAAAGATATGAAAATTAAAAATATCAACAAGATAATAGATTGAAATTTTTTTCCGGAATGATATCAAACAAAAAGCACTTGGCTCAAAAATCTGACTGTTATATACCAAAGGATACTGAACATTTTCTTGCTTTGGGATTCAAATTCAGTTAACCTCCTACTACAAAAGACGTATCGATTTCAAAACTTTTGTCTGATATCGAATTACTAATAGTGAATTCAATAATGAGAAAAAAAATTCAGAGCAAAAATAACAAATATGGTTACTTACTTTTTTCAAAAACTCAAGAAAATATAACAACTCTCAATTCTCTTTATAAAAAAACAAAGAATTCTTCAAAAATTATCCTAATCTTATTTTAACGAAATCAGATAAAGGTAATGTAACAGTCATCTTAAAAAAACTGAATATATAAAAAAATCTAATGATATTCTTGATGACGAAAACTCTTACACCAAATTAATAGGGGATCCTACCTCACTGAAGAAGAGCAAAAAATTATGTTATACAGTTCTGTATCACCAAAATACTATGGTTTACCCAAAATTCATAACCAATCATGAAACTCAGACCTATCATTTCATCTATCAATGCACCCAATGGCAAAATATCTAAGTTATTCACAGACATCCTTACAGATGCTTATGACTTTGAGAATGAGTTTCATGTTGAAGATTCTTTCGAGTTTTCTGAATTCATCAACGAAAAACAACTTCCACAAATCTAAGTCTTGATAAGTCTAGATGTTGTTTCCTCATTCAGTAACATACCGATAAAATTATTGTTGAAAAGTATAACTAAAAGATGGAGTAAAATAGAAGAACATTGTAATATTTCACAAACGAAATTATTAGAAATCATTCAATTCATAATCAAATCAAGTTTCTTTTCGTTCAATGGAAATTTCTACAAACAAATTCTTCGAACACCTATGGGAGCTACTATCTCAACCATCATTGCTCCGTATGTAATGGATGACTTTTTCGAAGAAATATTACCTCAATTGACCTTTGAAATACCATTTTTTTAAAATTTGAAGATGATATTATTTGTGCAATACCAATGGATGAATCCGGTGAAATTTTAAGAAAAGTAAATAACTACAATCGAAATTTACAATTCACAATTGAATTCGAAAAAATAAAAGTATTCCGTTCTTAGATACTAGAATAATCCGTAGAGAAAACAATTCACTAATCACAGATTGGTATATAAAACCAACAAACTCTGAAAGATACATAAACTATCATTCCTTCCACTCAAAAAGAATGAAATTGAATTTGATTCTTTGTATGAAAAAAAGAATCGAGATGTTGGTTCATCCTTCATTGAAAAACAAAAATTTTAAAATTCTCAGAAATATTTTACTAGATAATTCTTACTCCAAAAAACTTCTTAACAGAACTATTTTCAATACCGACTCTGATAGACAAATTAATAATGATGACACAAATAATCAAAATGTAGAAAATAACAATAAAAGGATAGTTTATTTTTCAATTCCTAATATAGGAATTCTATCAACGAATATAATAGAATTATTCAAAAATGAAAGTAACATAAAAATCTCACAAAAAAATATCAAGACTATCGGAAATTCAGATACGAGGTTCAAAGATACCACACCAGATTTAAGAAATCAAATGTTGTCTACAGCATCCATATAACAACTCTGATTTGAACTATATTGGTACAAGTTCAAGAACTTCAAATAACCGTATTATCTCTTACAGAAGTGATATAAGACTCAACAAGGAATCATATGCATTGGCTCAAAATGCTATCGAAACAGGCCATAACGTATCATTCGAAAAAGCACAAGTTTTACATCCAGAAAAAAAAATATCTAAGAGATTATTTCCTGAAATGATTGAAATAAATGAATCCAATCAAAATATGAACAAAAAAACAGATATCGAAGATCTTAGTAAAATCTACAGTTATCTTCTACAAATTGTTCAAAATTGATTATTTTTAGAGAATAAAATAATTTACCCACCCACTACAATATTTTATATTTTTCTGACGATTAATCATAATAGGTAGTAATTACAAATCCTTCAAGCTATAACACCATTCCGACCAATGTGTTCATATTTTACGTTTTTTTTTTCTGAAAGTTAATGTTCATTAATCAACCACTCACATTACTGTAAGTACTTCCTTCATTTTAAGTATTTTTCCTCAATAATGTAGTTTACATATTTTAGGACCCTGAAGAAGTTTCAAAATTGAAACGAAAGCTCGGTCCAAAGTATTAAACAGTTTTAAATATTTCAACACTTGTGCTGACTGAAGATCCCCGTTATTTCCCACTGTTTATAAATGTATATATATATATATATATATATATATATATATATATATATATATATAACGTAATTTGTACACAAACTGAATGACACATTTTTCAGTTGGAATGAAATGAAGTCTGCCACCGGGTTTTTTGCTTATTGGTTTTCTTTCTTCCGATAAAACTTTTTTGGTTTAGTTTTAATTTTCTTAAGTTTTATTTGACTAATTTATTGCTGTTTTCATCCACTGTTATCTTCCACTGGTTTTCTGTCTGTAGATAACTGGGATGGCACTTGAGATTTTCTCACATAAAAGTCTGTGAATCTTGATGCATAGAGAATATCGAATAAACAAGAGTTTGGATTTGAATTTATGATTGAATAACATTATTACATCAATTTATTCACTTCAATTCATACAACGAATGAATGAAAACTTATTATTGGGTGCTTCCACTATCATGGATAACTACATTTTCAATATTACAATAAAAGGAAACAAAAGTGGTGTAGAAACTGAAAACTAGTGCGAATAGTTCGTGAAGATAGATATATAATCAAATGTGTCCCCCAACATCAGCCTTGTTAGTTTTCACAATGTCCTATTGTTTGTGGTTTTCTGTTTTTCCGTATTTAAATTATACTCTGAATGATTTTCCATTCGATATTTTTGTTGTCTCAATCACATCCCTACCTCAATGCTGTACTTCACAGCATATACTTTCCTTCAATATTTTTTCTATATCACAAGGAATCCTTTGGTTTATTGGAATTGTTACTCGGGAAAGAAGCAGGAAACTTAATCACATCAAAAACTTGGATAAAGTAAAAAAACTCCTTTTTAAAAAATGAAACATCGAGAAAAAACACACCTAATTGATTCCTCTCATAAAAAAAATTATGTTGGATATAAGACTATCTTGAATTTTCAACATCTCATTTTACACATCTTTACAAAAAAAAAATGTGAATCGCTGATTTCCAAAGCAGGACTAGTAGCACAGTGGTAGTGCGTTCAACTAGAAATCGAGAGGTCCCAGATTTGAATTTAGGTTGGTCCACATTTTTTTAATTCAGTTCCAATTTCCCATCTGATATGCCACAAAATTATTTCCGATTATTATTCAATTACAGGCGCCATCCACCACTTCATTACTTAAATTCATTTCGTTGAAACCGTGGCATGACCATAATCTTTAATTTAGTTTCAATAGACAACTCATGCCATTCATGAAAATAACTTCGAAATTTTAAATGGTGTCACAGCAGAAATTTTGAAAACGTATGGTTACGAAAAAATATTGTTTCAACTGAATTAGTCGTTAGCTCCGAATAATGGCTGATAGTTCATGAATGAAACGAAAAACAATTGAAACTAATGAAAAATTGAATGGAATTTTCAGTAATTATAATTATGATAAGTGCATTACTGTTTTCATATCGGTTGACTGTTTACATGTTTCCTCTAGGTATCTTCCTAGGTATCCTCTGAGATTTAATTTCTCCCCTATGTATCACTATGAAGACTCATATACGTATATACGCTTATACGCGTATACGAATACACGTACAGTGAGGACGTAAAAAGTCCTCCCCCCCCCTTACCTTTTGAACAAAACAAGCTGTCGAGGTCGGGTAAAATTCAGGGAAAAAGGTACCACTTTCACCACTTTTTGGCATGAAAATTATTGTGGTAACGTGGTCTAGTGTCAAGAGGGCACCATCAACTTTTTTTTTTAATGTAAAGAGGGGTCACGTGGCTTCTGGTTTTGAAGGCCTTCCGATGCTCTATCCAACACCGCTTTGTTTGTGAAAATCGGCCAAGCCGTTTCAAACTGACAAGCGTTTGAAATTTGCTACAAATATTTTACAAATAAATTAGTTTAACTATTAATTGCAGCAGAATTCCAACTCCGTTACTGATTCTGGTCGAAAAGTAGATTTTTTTGTGGTAAAAAAGGTTCGCATATTATTTGTACTTCAAAATGTGCTTTTTGTTTAATTTTTTTATACCTTAGTTATTTTGCTGGAGACTCCAAATAGCATTTCATTTCAATCTCAGTATAATAGTGACATTAATCATATCGATACTTTTGACAGTTGTCATAGGTTTCAGCATTTCTTTATAATTTTCAAATGCCCCGTTCTCGTCCTTTAGGAGGAAAAACCGAAGCAATTTTAATTTACGCTGAAGCTAGGCGTAATTACCATGAAGCAGAAAGAATATTTAATGAGCGCTTTCCCAAATAATCCAATATCTCGTACCTACTTAAGGGAATTGGTAAGTAAACTTCTAAGGACTGGTTGCGTAACGAAGAAAGAAGGATCTGGAAGAAAATCCATTTCAGAAGAACAGCAAATCGACGTTCTGGCAGCTGTTGTTAATAATCCGCAATAAACAACGAAAACGGTAGCCACGGCTTGTGACGTGGAAATATATCTTAGAAAACACAAATTTCACCCATATAAATAAATTTTTTTTGCATCAATTAACAGAAGACGACCCAGAGAGAAGACTGCAGTTTTGTGAGGTCATGTCTGACCAGATAACCCAAAATCCCGGTTACATTAACTCTATTTATTTTAGTGATGAAAGTATGTTTTATCTAAATGGAACAGTAAATAGACAGAATGTGCGTTATTGGTCAGACATAAGTCCGCACGTTTTTCGAAAGGGTCATACTCAAACTCCAGAGAAGATCAACGTATGGGCTGGTATTTTGGGTGACCATATCATAGGTCTAATATATATGACAGAAAATTTAACTGGGCATCTGTATTTAAATATGCTTCAAAATCAGATCCATCACAGTTTTCAAGAAGTCGTTGGGTCAAACCCAAATGAATTTACCATGGATGTTACCTTCCAACAAGATGGTGCACCCCCTCACTACTACAGACCTGTCCGAGAATGGCTCAACGAGAATTTTTCGGGACGGTGGATAGGCCGACGTGGCCCCATTGAATGGCCAGCTAGGTTACGTGATATGACACCTATGGACTTTTTTCTGTGGGGATACATAAAATCAAAGGTGTACGTCACGCAGCCACAGTCACTCTAGGAACTTATGGACCGAATAACAGATGTGTGTTACAGCATTACCCCGGAAACATTTAATAACATTCGGAATGAATTTCACAACCGACTTCTTTCCTGTCAAGACGTGATCGGTGAACATTTCGAGCACTTGTTTGAAGTATTTGAAGCAAATTCCAAGCGCTTGTCAGTTTGAAACGGCTTGGCCGATTTTCACAAACAAAGCGGTGTTGGATAGAGAATCGAAAGGCGTTCGAAACCAGAAGCCACGTGACCCCCCTTCACATAAAAAAAAAAGTTGATGGTGCCTTCTTGACACTAGACCACGTGACCACAATCATTTTCATGCCAAAATGTGGTAAAATTGGTACCTTTCTACCTGAATTTTACCCGACTTCGACAGCTTGTTCCGTTCAAAAGTCAAGGGGGGGGAGAACTTTTTACGTCCTCACTGTATAAACGGGTCCCCATACTGTGGGATATTCTCATATATATATATATATATATATATATATTTCGATGAATTTGTGAAAAATTAATTTTATGATTGAATTTTGTTATTATTATTATTATTGATATATTTTGCCCCACGTTGGGCGCCATTTCTAATGTAATGATGAATTGTATGAATATAATTTGTTGTTTATTTTGTCTTTACTCTGGAAATAAATTGATATATAAATTGATATGATATGAGATAGATAATTGTTTGTGCCCTGTATAATATTTTGTATGATGTAATAATAATGTAATAATAATTGCTAGCTAACGTCACTGTTCTCTCGTCACGTTGCTGCCAATTGTTATCACTTTCCTTACCACAGCTAAGCTCAGTTGGTACGCCTCTTGTCTCAGATAGCCGGTTCAGGCAATTGAGCCACTAGCCACTGCTTGATGTCAATTTCTATTCAGTGTTTATAAATACGATTGCTGATAATTGTGGAAAATAAGCAACAAAGTATCAAAAAGCAATTATTTCCTTTATTCAGGAAAACTTAAATTTACCTGGCCTACGATCGATAACTTATTCTGATGTAAATCTACAAATTTTCATGGATAATCATGAGAAACAGGTCATGGATAAATAGACACAACCTCACTTCTACCTTGAAAGTGAAATTTTCTTTATTAGTTCAAATTCAAATGAAATAAAGTTCTTCTGATGGGATATGAGTTATTAGTGAAATTGTTCAGTTCGTGATGTGCACTAGGAAAGTTTATACCTGTCGCTGGAACGGTCGCTGTTCAATATACACCCAGATTTGGATTCTCTTTCACTCCAATGCTCTCAGGAACTCCAATACCAAAACGAAGGAATCATACAAATTCGGGAATCAGCTTTGGAATATTTGTATATGGTGTACAAACAAGGTATTGTTGGTTTTCCGCTTATAATAAAAATACAATTTCAGTGATAATTGTCTCTGACACTTTCTCGTTCTTATTTTCTTACAATTTCAAATCCTGTTCCCTGATTGGCTATTATCATCAAGGAGTTTGCTGTTCTCCCATTGGCTAATTTTAGTTAGATACAATTTCATATACTGTATGTTTCAAGCTTATAATTTTGTGGATCACATTTTATTCAGGATGATTTTGTAAATCTAGACTTTTTGTTGTCTTTTGAACAATTATGGGTTGTAATCATTATGACAGTGTATGAAATTGATTGTATTTGGATATTTTCATCTATTCATATTATACAGAGGCTTGATGAAGGAAATAGAACTTCAAAAATATCTAAAAACAATCTATTGAAACTAATAGCTATTAAATAATTTTCTTTGGGGGTTTTCTTTTTAAAATTAATAAGGTTTTTCATAACATAACAGCATTCCTAAATCTTATATTAATAATTTTCTACTAGTTAGAAACTTTTGAATATCAATTTCTTCATTTACAGTTATTGAATCTACATCAACTAATACTATTTTTCTACTTTCAGAAAACTACCTATGCTGGATTTCCCACCAGTTAAAGAAAAATAAGTTCTTCAACTATAACTATTATTTACAACTTCTAGTACTATGTTATTTTGTTCCAGAAAAACTTGACTTCAGACATCTTTTCAGATCAAGAGAAAACTTTTCAAGATATTACCATATATACATTTTATATATTATTATTATCTTACTTTCATTTATATTTTATACTGATATTATTTTCAATTATGATTTTACAATTACTGGTACTCTTTCAATTATCTGTTTTATTATTTTTCCTATATTTCCTTCAGTTTTCTTTATATTCATGTTGAATTGGATATTTTATCGATTCGAATCTCTCATTTTATTTACTTTTATTTTGTGTACATACTCTTTCGCTTTTTCATTATTCACAATAATTAACATATTATTTTCATTATAATTCATTAATATACCTCATTTTATTTATTAATATACCTCCATATTATTTATCCATATACCTTTATCATCATCATCATCATCATATTTCTTATAACATACTTCTTTAGTATCATTATTATTATCATCCCACATTCATTTCTCTCATACATTCATTTTATACACAAAATATTTTTATCTTCATTTCTTTTCATTTTTCTCCAAAATTCACATTATGTATTATCCATTTCTATATTTTTCTTTCTTTATATTGTTTCATTTAATAATGTACCAATAATTTTAATTTTTTTTTCAGTATTTTTTATTGTTATCATTATTATTATTTTCTTTCTTGAAATATCAACTAAGTGTTGTTTTTGTTTCCTTCAATATTTTCTCTCATTGATATATTTTTTCTTTATGTTTATTTTCCATTTCATTTTATTTTATTCAAATATTTCTGAAATCCTACCTATCTATCAAATTATTTTTTCAACTTTTTTCCTTTTTCATTCCCTAACTTACCTATCTAATAGTAATAATGATGAAGTCTCCTAGAGTAAAACACTCCGGAAGCAAAATATCTCTCCATTCGGATTTCCGGGCGAGAGGTACTCGAGGGGACTCAACATTGAAGATTAATTTTTGCAACATCCGCGGACTCAACAAGAACATCAATGACGTCCACCATCACCTACAGACGAAAAAACCGGATATTTTGGCTCTAACAGAAACACAAGTAAACTCGTCCACCAACAAGGTCCATATGCTTTGTCCTGGTTACGAACTCCATTCTCGATTCAGGTTCAAAGGTGGAGTCTGCCTTTACGCTAAAGCTAACCTTTCATGCCAGCGTGAAGAGAGTTTGGAACCGAAAGACTTTGATGTGATGTGGTTCAAGCTATCTGATACCAAACTGACTAAGTTCCTCTGCTGCCTTTACTTATCACCTAATGAACCTTCATATAACGACCTCTTTGAGTTTTTATCACTCAAACATTCAGGAGAACCATCCAACATTCAGGAGAACCATCCAACAGCTGAAACCATAATCATGGGAGACTTCAATGTACATAACGCTGCCTGGCTCAAATTCTCTAACAAAACAGATGATGCGGGTCGTCAAGCCGAGGCCTTCGCCATCACTCATGGTCTAGAACAACTGGTCGAGCTACCAACCCGCATCCCTGATGTCAACAACCAGTCTGCCAATACACTAGATCTTTTCCTCACCACCAATCCTGACCCGTATAGAATAGAAGTTTGTGCCCCACTTGGAAACTCTGATCACACCCTCATCTCCACAACATGCTCTTTCTATTCACCATCGAGCTGCACAATACCACCCCTCATGTGGCATTACAATTCGGCCGACTGGGAAGGTCTTCGTATGTTTTTCTCAGCGTTTCCATGGAAGAGAGTTTGTTTCTCTTCAGTAGATCCAACACGATGTGCTGAGACAATTTCTGAAATCATCATGTTGGGGATGCAAACCTACATACCGAATACCGAAAGAAGAACATCATCCGATAAGACCTGGTTTAACAGAAACTGCTCTAGAGCTGTGGCTTCCAAACAGGCAGCATACCATCGATGGCTGAAAAATCCAGGCCCTGAGACCAGAGCAGCATATGTCGAGGCTAGAGGCATATGCAAAGAGACAATAGAATGCTCAAAAGATGCCCACAATGCCAAAATAAGATCAGAATTCGCTGAATGTCCTAACGGATCCCGTTCATTTTGGTCTTTCGCCAAAGCTGTGGGAAGAAACTTCACTTTCAGCTCATTTGCTCCTCTAACTAAAGGAGATGGAACACTAGCAACGACTGCCCAGGAAAAAGCCAATATCTTTGAGCACCTATTTGCTGGAAATTCCACTCTGGATTCATCGGGAAAACAACCCCCGAACATTACACCTGTTGACAGTCACATGCCCGAGATCACCTTTCGCCAACGTACTGTCAGAAAGATTTTGCTGGGTCTCAACACCATCAAAGCCTGTGGATCTGACGGAATCCCGCCGATTGTTCTCAAGAAATGTGCCCCCGAACTAACACCTGTTCTTTGCAAGTTGTTCAACCACTCTTACAATTTGGGGGTATTTCCGTCCAATTGGAAAATTGCAAGAGTACAGCCAGTCCCTAGAAAAGGCAAAAAGGCCCTACCTAGCAACTACAGACCTAAAACACTGCTATCTATTATTTCAAAGGTCATGGAAAAAGCCATCAACATCGAGCTCATGAAATATCTGGAAGACTCAGGAATTGTCAACGATAGGCAATATGGCTTCTGCCATCAGAGATCAACTGGTGACCTGCTCGCTTACGTCTCACATATATGGCAGCTATCTATTGAAAAGTATGGAGAAACTTTAGCTGTGGCATTAGATATCTCCAAGGCGTTCGATCGAGTTTGGCACCAGGGACTCCTCGCCAAGCTTCCGTCTTATGGCTTGCCCCCTCAGCTGTGTTCTCTGCTTGCTAGTTTTCTCTCAAACAGGTCTCTCCATGTAGTGGTCGATGGAGTTTCATCTGACACTCTACTCATAAATGCTGGTGTTCCGCAAGGATCTATTCTCGCACCAACACTATTTCTACTTCACATCAACGACCTGTTGGAAGCAACTTCATGTCCAATACACAGCTTTGCCGATGATAGTACCCTCCATACCGCTTTCTCTTCCAGGGCTCCTATATCAGCCCGTGAAACCAGAAATGAACGAGGAAGAAATGTTAATAATATAAATATGGACTTAGCAACAATTCTCGAGTGGGGATCTGATAACTTGGTAGTATTCAATGCAAACAAAACACAAGCATGTCTTTTCTCTAGAAAAGCCGATCTCACTGTGTCTAACATAACTTTGTCAGGAGTAACCATACCACTGAAGTCATCCATATCGATGCTTGGTATTATTATCAGCAATAACCTTTCCGTGAGGTCCATTGCCAAAAGTGCATCCCAAAAACTTGGTTTTTTGTTTCGTGCCAAGAGCTATTTCACCCCCACTCAGCTGCTTATGATCTATAAGGCACAGATCCGACCTGTCCTGGAATACTGTTCCCATATTTGGAGCGCGGCACCTAAACATATCCTGAGGCTATTGGATTCTGTCCAAAAAAGGGCAAATCGTCTCGTCGGTGATGCCTCGCTTACAAACTCGCTCACTTGTCTGGAACACCGTAGAAAAGTTGGCGATTTGTCTTTATTTTATAGATATTTCCATGGGCGATGCTCTTCTGAAATATCAACAATCGTTCCTGCTTTGGCAGTCTCTTCGAGACTAACCCGTCAAGTTCAGTCATCACACCCCTTCGTGGTCACTTTAGAGACCTGCAGAACATCACTTTCCAAAGACTCGTTCATCCACCGAACAGCGAGGCTTTGGAACTCATTGCCTAGGGAAATGTTCCTCGAGGCATACAACCTCCAGAAATTTAAGAAGAACACCAACTCCTACCTTCTTTCCCTTGGTTCCCACTATGTTCTCTAAACATCACAGGATATTTCTTTCCGTGGGAACCAGAACATAAAAAAAATTGTTAGCCAATAATTTATCATTCCCTGAATTTTTCATTTATTATTTGTCTCTCCTTCTATGGAATCTGCTTGTTTTGTAACTGCAAGCTTATATTTCATTTCACAAATTCCCAATAGAAATTTCATGTTAATTTTTTTAACTATTTTCATTTTCATAAATTCAACTTTTCTTTTTTTGAAAGAAATGTTATTCAAATTCCTTCCTACTTTTATATTCAACATTTTACTATCTATTATTATTTTTCCTTATTTTATTTTTTTTTTATTTCAAATTCCATTTTATTTTTTTTTTTTTTTTTCCAATTAAAATTTTTATTATTTGTCATTATTTTTTATTATTATTTATCATTTTCGTTCTTTTTGCAATTCAAAATTCATCTTAGCCATTATTATGTCATATATTTTCATTATTTTTACTTTATTATTCATTTTACCCTTTTGCAAAGAACTTTTTTATTTTTCACATTCATATTATCTGTGAACTCATAATTTTTGTGATCAAGATTCATTGTTATATTTTGTATTTGTTTATCTACTTTTTCCAATGAATTATTGCTATCATCTGTTTTTTGTATTCATAACAATTATTGATGATTCTACTCTCTACATTATTGTCTATTCTGCTTAATTCTAATAATTTTATCTTTTCTACATTTTTAGTTATTTCACTCTCACATTTATTATTTTTAAATTAGTATCTTCATGTTGTTTTTCTACTCTTTTCTAGAGAGTACTTATTTCATTTTTAACTCTTTCTTCTTTACTATTGATATCTAATTTCATGTCTTTTATTTCGTCATCCTGCCTTTCTACATGATATTTATAGTGGATACTTCTTGGTTATTGCCACATAAATTCCTCATTTTGCTGTCCTATTTTTGTTTCTAATTGTTTGTGAATTTCCAACAATTCCTCTTTACTTTGTTGAGATTTAGTTTGTATTCTGTTTTCCATTCTTTCCATATTTTCTTTCATATTCCTTCATATTTTCTTTCACATTTTCTCTTAATCCTTCTTCCATACTTGCTGTGTTTTCTTTCAACTCTTTTATTTCATTCGACAACTTTCTTCCATTTCATTCTTCATATTTCCCACTTTTTCTTCCATCCTTTCCTCCATTCTTTCCATACTTTCTCTCATTCATCATTCATTCTTTCTATTTGCTCTTTCATTTCATTTCTCATACTTCCCATTTTTTAATTTTTTCTGACTTTTCATTCATTCTTTTCATTTGCTCTTCCATTTCATTTTTCTATTCATTTTTCATACTTGCCATATTTTGATTCATACTTGCTCTTCCATTCATATCATTTTTCATACTTCCCATATTTTCATTCATTCATATTATTTTTCATACTTCCCAAATTTTCATTCATTTTCTCTGTTTTTTCTGAGTTTTCTTTTATTTCATTTTTTATACTTCCCATTTCTTCATTCAAATCATTTATTTCATCTTTTATGAAATCCATGAATTTTTTAAGCTGACTCTCCTCTTGCATACTCTCACTTTTTATTACTCTCTCTCACATTACTACTCTCTCCTTGTTCCTGATCACCTCTCTCTCTACCTTCTGCACCTTCTTCCAAACCAACTTTCTTACCATCTCTCAAATCCATTTTTATATTCCCAATTTACCTTACCTTGAAATACCAATTGTAATTTCGCAAAGTTATTAAAAATAATATATTGCCCTTACTTTGCCTTAAAGATATATTGCCCTTACTTGCCTTTTTCGCTGTGATAAATATCAAAAAATAATATATTTCCCTTACTTGCCCTTACGTTGCGGCGCCAATTGTTATATATTGGTGAATTGTTGAATAAAGAATATTGTTATTATTATTAATTTATTTTCGCCCCACGTTGGGCGCCATTTATGAGGTTTTGATGAATCTGTAAAAAATGAATTTTGTGATTGAATTTTGTTATTATTATTATTAATATATTTTTGCCCCACGTTGGGCGCCATTTGTAATGTAATGATGAATTGTATAAATATAATTTGTTATTTATTTTGTCCTTACTTTGGAAATACATTGATATATAAATTGATATGATATGAGATAGATAATTGTTTGTGCCCTGTATAATATTTTGTATGATGTAATAATAATGTAATAATAATTGCTAGCTAACGTCACTGTTCTCTCGTCACGTTGCTGCCAATTGTTATCACTTTCCTTACCACAGCTAAGCTCAGTTGGTACGCCTCTTGTCTCAGATAGCCGGTTCAGGCAATTGAGCCACTAGCCACTGCTTGATGTCAATTTCTATTCAGTGTTTATAAATACGATTGCTGATAATTGTGGAGAATAAGCAACAAAGTATCAAAAAGCAATTACTTCCTTTATTCAGGAAAACTCAAATTTACGTGGCCTACGATCGATAACGTATTCTAATGTCAATCTTCAAATTTTCATGGATAATCATGAGAAACAGGTCATGGATAAATAGACACAACCTCACTTTTACCCTGAAATTGAAATTTTCTTTAATAGTTCAAATTCAAATGAAATAAAGTTCTTCTGATGGGATATGAGTTATTAGTGAAATTGTTCAGTTCGTGATGTGCACTAGGAAAGTTTATACCTGTCGCTGGAACGGTCGCTGTTCAATATACACCCAGATTTGGATTCTCTTTCACTCCAATGCCCTCAGGAACTCCAATACCAAAACGAAGGAATCATACAAATTCAGGAATCAGCTTTGGAATATTTGTATATGGTGTACAAACAAGGTATTGTTGGTTTTCCGCTTATGATGTTGAAAATATTGAATTTTTCTTTTCTTTCCAAATAAAACGTTTTTTAAATTATTTTGAGTCTTCTCGTGGCTTTGTTTTCCGTCTCCTGGATACCAATTTTCCTCATTCCTTCTGATTTGAATTTTTGAATTCGCGCACTATATTGTCACATTTTCAGTGTTTGGGGTAATTTGTCAAAACTTATAAATAGAACTATTTTTACTTTCTCATAAACTATATACAATTTCAGTGATAATTGTCTCTGACACTTTCTCGTTCTTATTTTCTTACAATTTCAAATCTTACATTTGACCATACTGTTCCCTGATTGGCTATTGTCATCAAGAAGTTTGCTGTTCTCCCATTGGCTAATTTTAGTTAGATACAATTTCATATACTGTATGTTTCAAGCTTATAATATTGTGGATCACATTTTATTCAGGATGATTTTGTAAATCTAGACTTTTTGTTGTCTTTTGAACAATTATGGGTTGTAATCATTATGACAGTGTATGAAATTGATTATATTATAGTATTTGGATATTTTCATCTATTCATATTACAGAGGCTTAATAAAGGAAATAGAACTTCAAAAATATGTAAAAACAATCTATTGAAACTAATAGCTATTGAATAATTATTCTTTTTGTGGGTTTTTCTTTTTAAAATATATATAACTAGTTTTTCATAACATAACAATATATATATATATATATATATATATATATATATATATATATATATATATATATTATATATATATATATATATATATATATATATATATATATATATATATATAAAAAGCATCAAATATAGACATAGATAGATAGTGACACCTAGAATCTGTGAATTGAAGTTTAGACCTGTTATCGTGGAATTTTAATGACACGAAGTTTCGTGCACATTAAAAGGTCACCAACAGATGTCAGCAAAGGCCAATCCACGACACGAATGGTCGTACTTCTAGTGCGTTCTGAGTAACGCAAAACAAATAACGAGAATTAGAGAAATTTGTTACGAATCCAAGAGAGCCCACCATTCGCCAACAGCTGTTTCATGGTTTGCCAATCATCTGAAAGAGACCACAAGCGTCCTCATGATTAGGAAACCATGAAACAGCTGTTGGCGGATGGTGGGCTCTCTTGAATTCGTAACAAATTTCTCTTATTCTCTATATATATATATATATATATATATATATATATATATATATATATATATATATATATATATATAGATATATATATATATATATATATATATATATATATATATATATATAGATATATATATATATATATATATATATATATATATATATAGATATATATATATATATAAATATATATATATATTTATATTTATATATATATATAAATATATATATATATAGATCAAAGGGAGGAATATCGAGGGGACTGTTAAACAAAATGGAGGAAATTTAATGGACATAGCCCGTATAGATGACGGCCGAGATCCCGAAACACGTGTCCACGGTTAACATCTCTCCTTGAGGGCTATGTCTATTAAATTTCTTCTATATATATACAGGGCTATTCAAATTCGAGTCTATGCATGGGGATTTCGATAACGGTAAGAGATAGAGGGATGGCTAAACGGGGGCAAAGTAGCATATTTCAGAGGTCAATTATATGGATAAAAAAATCTGATCTAGCTTCTTCAGTTCTGGAGTTATACAGGAAAAGTCGGAAAATTTCGAAATTTTTCTTTTACCTATAACTTTTTATTTTAGGATTCTTTTTTGAATTGTCACTTCGCCAATGCAATTTTTTGTAGGCTATCCAAATATCTGAATACAAATTATATACAGGGTATCGTACAAATTGGGCCACCCTCAACTTTTAATTTTCAAATACGGACCTGTATTTTTTATTGCATTTTTTTGAATGCCAAGAGTCACGTTTCATATTGACGTAGTATTTTCATTTGAATTACAGAGTGTTTTGGAAAAATTGAACCATTACCAGTAAACTTTCAACATTTTTTTTCTAAATTCCAGCTGTAACTAAACAAAATATCATAGAATAAGGTATAGAATGCCTAGGATTGGGGAAAAACTCAACATTATTCGACGAATAATGTCTTCTCCAAGAATTCATCCACATTTCAGTTCACGCAACCCATGATCAATGTGCGAAAATGTGAAAATGTATTCTTCCTGTACTTGTATGTGCATAAAATCATTGCAAAAAAAAAATCTTCCAATGGCCATCTTCATACTCCAGACACCAATTTGGAAATATTTCATTGTCACTCACTTTTCGAACTTCCTACATTTTTCAGCAAATTCATGGGCATTCTGTTGCTATATACAACAATTATGATTAAACCATTTGGGTTCTCATGGTATGATTTGGGAAATAAATATTTAGTTCACCTCACTTGTCAATATTTTGACAGTTTCTTGGAAATTATCGTTGGTATTTGATGAAAAATCTGTTAGTACGGAAAATGGGTTTCCCCACAGAGCAGAAAAGAGATATGGTTAACGTTTTCTACAGAAATAATAAGAACGTTCATCTTTCCGCTGAAAATTATTTAGATATATACCCAGAAAGACATCAGCTGCATCCCACATATCTCAGACTTTTGGATAGAAACCTTCACTATAATGGATCTTTCACAAAACCAAGGAGAAAATACGGAAACAAAACTCCTATTGAGTTACAGGAAAACATACTTCAAGCGGTAAGTAGGTAATACTGAAAAAATGTAAATTAATCATCTCCATATTTCAGATCAATACAAATCAATCAAAATCAACAGTTCAAATTGCTGAGGAATTGAATTTGCCGCAAACAACCGTATGCGTTCTTTGAGAAAAAATAGATCCAAATGCTATAAAGTTAAAATTGTTCATAAATTGTATCCAGGAGACGCCGAAAGACGGCAAATTTTTTTTAATTGGATGTTGCAAAAATTGGGCGACGACAGAAACTTTTTGAATAGTATTATTTGGTCGGCTGAAACTCGTTCCACAAATTGTGGTGTTGTCAATGAGAACAACGAGCTTGTTTAGTCACAAATCAATGAAAATAATTTTAGAGAAGCGAGACCTCAAGTGCGGTTTGGTCTAAATGTATGGGCTGGAATTTTGAAGGATCTAGTTATCTAGACTCCCTCAGACAAACTATCAGTGAATATTTCGATGATATTCTTATTGCTAATTTAAATCGGTTGTGGTTTCAACACGATGGAGCTCGCCCACATTGCACAAGAGACGTTAATCAATTTTTACAAGAAACATTTCAAGACAGATGGATAGCAAATAATGGGCCAATACGATGACCTGCAAGATCCCCTGATCTCAGTGTACTTGACTTTTTTCATGGGGTACACTAAAAAATAGAATATATCAAAACAAAATTGAAAATATAGAAGATATAAGAATTAAAATCATGAATGCTTTCGCATCACTACGGCGAAGAGATATTTTCAGAGTGAATAATAACTCAAAAAAACGACTCCGTAACTGTCTGGAACAAGGAGGTCGTCAATTTGAACATATATTTCGATTATGAATACTTATAATGGCTGTTATTTCAATTCTTGATAATAATTAAACAAGTTCTTGTGTGATTAGTTATAAAATATGAAAAGCTATATGATCAAATATAATGTTATGTTTGTGACAGATTATGTTTGTGAGTTCCTAGCAGAATACATACAACAGATCTTCTTTATACCTACTGAGGTCAATCGACATGGGGATGAATAATTATTCTACTAGTGCTACATTATGGTAAAGAAAAATGTCTCTTGGAAATGTTGATTTTATTTTATTGTTATTCCGAACAAGTAGTGAGACTAGATATTCTGGAAATTCTGAAATTGATTATTCTTAAAGAATCAATTTGTCTGATTAACCTCTCATTCTCTTATATAATTCAATAACAGTTGTTATGGAATCAGAAAATGATGGAATATCACTGGTATTAGTTCAATATTTCCAAAACACTCTGTAATTCAGATGGAAATACTACGTCAATATTTGAAAATTAAAAGTTGAGGGTGGCCCAATTCATACGATACCCTGTATATGATTTCAATTCAGATTTTTGGATAGCCTACAAAAAGTTGCTATGGCAAAGTGGCAAAATTTAAAAAAAATCTTCGTAAAATAAAAAGATATAGGCAAAAGAAGAATTTCGAAATTTTCGATTTTTCCTGTATAACTCCAGAACTAAAGAAGCTAGGTCAGATTTTTTTCCTCCATATAATTTACCTCTGAAATACGCTACTTTGCCCCTTTTTAACCAACCCTCTATCTGTTACCGTTGTCGAAATCCCCATGCATAGACTCGAATTTGAATAGCCCTTTATATATATATATATATATATGTATATATATATATATATATATATATGTATATTATATATATATATATACATATATATATATATATATATATATATATATATATATATATAAGTGTATAAGTATATATAAGTGGGCCTTCGGCCTTGTTAATTTTGAGGTTCACTAAGACTCCGATGTCACCGAGCCTCCGATATACGGACGCCCGGTAACCACCTTTTAAAAAATGTCGCATATGACATGTAACATAGCAACAAACACTTTACCACAAAAATATGGAGGAGTCCAAGTTGCCCGATTTTCGATAGCCATTTAAAATTTAGTGCAGTCCCGCC
>JAFIRS010008107.1:0-19517 GCA_018342105.1 Gonioctena quinquepunctata
TTTTTTTTGGCGGAAGTTGTTACTTGTTAGGGATTTTCAAACCCAAAACACCCCTTTTTTTTTTCCTCCCCCAATTTCATTTGACCTTTTTTTTAAATATTTTTTAACCCCAAAAAAATTTTGTTTCTTTTTTGCTAACTATAGATTTAGACATTTGTTAAATTCACAAACGCCCTTTTTTGAGTTCTGGTTTTTTCCCACCAATCAACAAAATGTCTTTTTTTTTAGTTTTTAAAAGGCCATTGTTAACAAATATAACAAAAATTTTTTTTTAAAAACTGTGCAAAATTTATTACAAAAAAATATTCTACAGAGAAACTTTTTTGGGGGTTTTGTGAATAATTTTTGGTTTTTAAAACCCCCTTTAGCAAAAGGAAAAAAAAAATTTTTCTTTGAGGTTATTTAATATCAAAAGATTTTCAATAAAGAAAATTTTGAATTTTGTTGGATAAGGAAGAAATTACAACATCCCCCTATTACAAAAGTTGTAGAGTTAAGATGTTTTTTTTATTGTCAAAAAGGGACTTGGTTTTTTTGAACATTTTTTAAAAAAAATCAATTGAAAAATATTTTAAATTATTGCATTATTTTTTTAAAATTTTCCAAAAAATTTTTTCCGTTTGATTGCAAAAATTTAAAAACAATTTTTGTGAACAGAAAAAAAACCCTTTGAAAAGGCCACGCCCCCCCTTCCTTTTTTTTTATTCAAATTGGGGGGGGGGCCAAAAAATTTATTCCAACCGTTTCCTTCTTGAGAAAATGCCTGCACCCCCAAACCTTTATACGAGTTACTATTTCTGGTATCAATGAAATAAAAATTTTTTTTCGATGGATTACCCATTGGGGTTCAAGTTTTTTCACGATAAACACCACCAAAAAATTTTCCGGGTTTTTTAAATATAATAGAACGAAAATTAATGCATCCATTTTTCTAAGTTTTGGGATGGTAATCAAATTGAGGTGATTAAAATTTTTTCACTTTTAAAACCCCGCCCAGCCATTTAAAAAACGTTATGAAAATAGAAACTTAAGGGGGAGAACACCCAATTCATCTAGTTTCAAAGTTAAAAAAACGTTTAATTCCAATAGTTTCCTGAAAATAGGGAATTTTTATTAAGACGTAAGGTTATAAAATGTTTTTTAAAAGATTAAAATTGAAAATTTTGAACAAATTAAGAAAAAAAGGCTTTTGTTTTCCGAATAACCAAAACAAAAGAAAAAAAATTAAATTTAAGAAGAGGAAATTTAAAAAAAAAAAAGTCCCAACTCTATCTCTATAGCAAAATTTTTAAATTTTTTGTTAAAAAAAAGAAAAAAATCCCAAAAAAAAAAAAAAAATTTTTTTTTTAATTTTTGGGTTTTGAGTAAAAGGATGATTGGGGTTAAAAAAAAAATTCACGTAATTTTTTAAAAACAAATTGACTATTTCTATTCTAAAATTTTTTTTGTTTAAAAGATAGTTTAAAAAAATTTTTTCCGAAAAAATTTTTCCCCCTTTTTTTTTTTAAGTTTAAAAAGGGGAAAAAGCAGCCCAAAAAAGTAAAAAACAAAAAAAAAATTAAACAATTTTTTTTTTAACCAACAATTTTGGGAATTCGAAATCATTTTTTTCAAAACCAAAAAAAAAAAACAAATATATGAAAAATATATTGATGAAAAAAAAATTTTTTTTAAGGGTTTTGAAATTTTAAAAAATTTTCAACTAAAAAAAAAATAACTTTAAAAATAAAAGGGGACAAAAAATCCAGGTTATTTTATAAAAAAATAATTAATCTTTAAAAGATGCTTCCCAAGTTTGTAACTAGTTAATCACGTGCTATGCGCATTTGTTTATAAAATTTCAATATATTTATATGGTTGTTTTTTTTTTTTGAAATTTAAAAAAAAATTTCCGGGAAAGTTTTTTTAATTTTTTTTTTTAAAAATGAAAGTCGTTAAAAAAATTTTTTTTTTGTTTGTTTTTTATGAGAGGGTTTAAATGATTTAAAAAAAAAAAACATTCCCCCCCAATTATTTGAACATTAGAAATATAAAAAAACTTTAAAAAATTAAAATTTTTTCAAGATTTTTTTTTTTTAACTAATATTTTCAAGATAAAAAATTTTTAAAAAAAAAATTTTAAAAAAAAAAAAATATTTTTTTTAAAATAATTTATTCTAATCCTTTGAAATGAAATTGAAGTTATAAGGAAAACAATAAAAAAAGGGGGAGGGGAAAAAGAAAACCCCGTAGAACAAGTCTTTCATGGGCTTAGGAATATAGATTAATATGAAATAAGAAAAAAAATTTAAAAATTCAAACAAACATAGGAAGATAAATTTAAAATTTAAAATGGTTAAAAAAAATTATAATAATCATAATAACAACAATGGATTTAAAAAACAAAGATATTAAATATTTGGCAAACATATACTGGGAAAAACATCATTCAAAACAATGAAGTGGTTAAAATAATAATGGGTAATTGATAACAAATACAAACAATAAAGGTCAAATATATGAACCATTTTTTGCTAGACTTGGGTATGTCAACCCGGGGGTTATTCAAAATTTTTTTTTTTTTTTTTTGAAACGGGTTTGTTGTTTTTTTATTAAATTTGGGAAGAAATTGAATTTTGGGCCAAATATGGTTTTCCCGAAATACCTTTTTTGAAATAAATAATTTTGCTTTTATTTGAAAGAAGTTTATGGAATAAGTGATTTCAAAAGGATTTTAAACTTTGAAAAAAAAGTTGTCGTACAAAAAATTTTGAGGGTAGGGGTTTTGGGAAATTTCGGTTTTTTTAAATAATTTTCAAATTCCTTTTTGCGTTTTTTTTGAAAATGGTTTTAACCCCCCCATGCAAAATTCCCCCAAAAAAGGTTTCTACTAAATTTTTAAGAAGTTGTTGAGTTTTTAAAAAAAAAAGAAATTTATTTTGTTAAAACGCGGGTTTTTTTTTTTACAAAATTTATATGGGCACCCAATTTTGGTTGACGTCTACATACAGTGGGGTCAAAATTATGGAACAAATTCGATATTTCTGCAAGTCATGCACTTTTGACAAAATCCTGAAATAGGTCGATTTTTATTTTAAAAGCCGATTTTTATGCATATTCTAAAGAGGTTATGTCACTGGTTTTGACATAGTGACGAAATCGGTAATTTTTTTAAATTGGAATGGATGTCTTGTGATACCTCATCTGAAAGGCCTTTCAATACTCCATTCAATGATAATAATTAATTGGATTTTTTTTGTATAGGGTGAACAAAAATTAATATTTTATTTCAATAAGAGAATAACTTTATATCCAACAAAATAGAACAGTTAAATAAGATGTTCGAAATGCCATCCACCAGTCTCTTGACAATAAGCAAATCTACGGACAATTCCTCTTGCACTTTGCGAAAATTTCCCCGGAGTAATTCTGTTGATTTCGATCCTAATTCGATTTTTTTCAACTCTTGTAGATTTTGGGCCTATCTACGTAGACCTTCGATTCCAAATAACCCCACAAGGAAAAATCCAGGGGCGTAAGATCGGGAGATCTTGGGGCCACTTATCGGTCCGCGTCTACCAATCCACCTCCTAGGAAAACAGTTATTCAAAACTCGCGAACATCACGTGCATAGTGCGGGGTGCACCATCTTGTTGCACAAATACTTTCATTTGGTGAGTTAGGATTGTTGGCGTTTGGAAAAATATCGGCAAGGCTAGGTATGAGTTCATTTCTTAAAAATTCCAAGTAACGCTCCCCTGTGAGATTTCCTTCGAAAAAAATACGGGCCAATAATCCTGTCGTTTATTATCCCTGCCCAAACATTGACTTTCTGAGGGTATTGAGTATGCCCGTCCATCATCCAGTGACCCTACTCCAATATCTGCAATTCTGACGATTTACTGAACCATTTAGGCGAAACGTAGCCTCATCGGAAAACAGAATTTGTTTTATAAAAATTGGATTGCGGTTACACAAATCCTGCATTATTTCACAGAACTCCACACGGCGATCGGGATCATCATCATTGAGTTGTTGATGTAGCTGTACTTTGTATGGATGGTACTTTTCTGCTTTTAGAATACGTAATACAGAACTCTGGGATATGTCAAGGCCTGCTGCAATTTGTCGTGAAGTATTGTGAGGATTATTCTCTACACCCAATAGAACATCAAGTTTCACGTTTTCTTCTATTTTAGGACGTCCAGCATTCGGAATATGTTTGACATGACCAGTTTCTCTAAATTTTTTCTCAATCTTACTGACTGTTGAACGACTGATAGGTCCATTTGGATACTTCGCATTGAACAAGTCGCATACCTCTCGCTGAGTTCTGATTCTATCTCCGCATCCAATGAAAATTAAAATTTCTATGCGTTGGGTTTCACTTAAAGTAGCCATAGTTTACTTTTAGAACCTTTTCACTTAGAATTTGTGAAGAATATTTGTTGATAATTCAACAGACATTTATTTGACACTCACTTGCCTATTATGGCATTAATTTGTGATTGTCTTTTGTTTCCATTTTAGACTAGGAAATAGCTAACTATTAATATTTGGAAAGGATCCATTGGTGTAGTAGAGCACTGACTCACTAGTCTGCCAGGGCATTCTAAGGGATTAGAGCCTTGGCTCAAAAAAGTAAAATTTTGCATTTTTTAACACGCTTTTATTATCTTTACTTGTAACTAAATAACTCACAATGTAATAAAATCTTGGAAGTGAATATTCACCCATTTCCAATCTTCCGAATAATCTGAAATTTGTCACACATATCAAGGACCGATGACAATACCAGAATTTCATAATCATAATGTAATAATAATAAAAATATATTTTTCCAAACGCCAACAATCCTAACTCACCAAATGAAAGTATTTGGTTGCAACAAGATGGTGCACCCCCGCACTATGCACGTGATGTTCGCGAGTTTTTGAATAACTGTTTTCCTAGGAGGTGGATTGGTACACGCGGACCGATAGAGTGGCCCCTAAGATCTCCAGATCTTACGCCCCTGGATTTTTTCTTGTGGGGTTATTTGAAATCGAAGGTCTATGTAGATAGGCCGCAGAATCTACAAGAGTTGAAAAATCGAATTAGGATCGAAATTAACAGAATTACTCGGGAAGTTATTCGCAATGTGCAAGAGGAATGTGTCCGTAGATTTGCTTATTGTCAAGAGACTGGTGGATGGCATTTCGAACATCTTATTTAACTGTTCTATTTTGTTGGATATAAAGTTATTCTCTTATTGAAATAAAATATTAATTTTTGTTCACCCTGTACAAAAAAAAAACTGATTAATTATTATCATTGAATGCAGTAGTGAAAGGTCTTTCAGATGAGGTATCACAAGACATCTATTCCAATTTAAAAAAATTACCGATTACGTCACCATGTCAAAACCAGTGACATAACCTCTTTAGAATATACATACAAAAATCGGCATTGAAAATAAAAATCGACCTATTTTAGGATTTTTGTCAAAAGTACATGGCTTGCGAAATATCGAATTTGTTCCATAATTTTGACGCGCACTGTATATACTTGATACTCTTAAGGTAGTTGTCGTGCTACAAACAGTGTCAAAAATTAGGCTCGATTATAGCGCGACGTGATACATGTTCAAACGCTGAATTAGTGGGATCTTTTTTAAGGGAACTGTACACTCAGAAACGCAACTAGCATGCGTGACACAGCAAATAAGCCATGACTGGACTATTGGCAACGTCGCAATCCGACGATCGCTTGCATTTAGTTCAAGATACAGTGCAGTTTGCTCTACAAACATTGGCGAGGTATCGTTATAGAATATAAGAAAAAAATTGAATTTGGCAGATAGTCATACATATGCTCAAAGATACGATTCTGATAAGAAAAAAAGAAGACTGTTGCTAATATCAAGAGAAAAAAAAGTAACGCAGAGTTGATGTGACCAAAAAAAGAGGAAATGTTAAGAAAATCGAAGGAAAAGTCAGAAAGTGTAACATATCAACCAAACGTTGGAATTAACGAATTAAGAGCATCATCACTATTATTAAAAACATCGAATCAATATCAATAAATTATTCCATAGTTCATTTTGATTTGGAAACATCTGGATTGTTTATGACTGATGACATTTTACAAATCGCCGCCAAATGTGAAAATATGGAATTTTATATATATGTTAGCTCTACGAAGCATCAATCCTGTGGCGACAAAAATTCGGGATGTTCACAATTCCTGGTCGATTATATTTCAATAATGTCAATTCACTAAATTTAGTAGATTGTTTGGTAGCATTCAAAGAATTTTTTAATTTATCCACAACTCCAAATTTACTCGTTGTGCATAATGCGGGATTCGATGAGATTAGTAAGAGCAATCATTAATAATAATTTGATAGAAGATTTGTGGATAGCTTAATTATTTTTAGAAAAACGTTCCCAGATTGAAAAAGGCCAGGAATGTTCGAGCTATCAAAATTAGCCAAAGATTCAATACCAAACGAAACATCAGATAATTTCTACGAGTCATGTATGATGTACATTTAAAAATTTTACTTCATTGGTAAATAGTCAGAATTATCAACATACATGAAATCATATGAAGAATGTATTCCTGAGCAACCTGAGAACGAAAGAATATTTTGTAATTTACCTTATTCGAGTGCTTTAAAAAATGTTATATCACGGGAATTATTGAAAAAAATTGCGCAACAAAATATAACATACGATTTTCAGAAAAACAAAGGTATCACGATGAAGGAGAGGAAGCTGTGATTAATCACCAAACTAAAAATTGAAGAATAGAAAACATAGAGTTACTAAAAATAGGAAAGCATTTACTAAAAATAGGAAAGCATTTACTAAAATCGTTAATGATTTCAAAATAAATGTTTAGACAATCAAGTGATTATTTAATATAATAGAAAAATAAATAATATTACATTCATTATTGATTATATTTTTTTTAGATTTATACGTTATAATTTATTAGCCAGAAATCTGAATCATTTTTGTTTATGTTTAAAAATACTGAATTAAGTTATACGTACATGTATTGTACAAATGCCTAAATAAAATAAAGTTCACTGTTTATTTCCGTTACTCGCTAAAACTACATTTTATTTTAAATCTATTCCTATTGTAATTTGTTTGAAATGCATCAGTATCAGTATCAATATTAACGAAATTATTCACAATTATTATTCATAAATATGTGCATTCCAAAACACAGTTCAATTCAAACTCCCATGACCCTCGCGCTCTCGCTTATTTGAATCACGAGCGCTCGCACGAGGCGTTGCCACGATTATCAATCAGCCTTCCCTCTCTTGCACTTCTCATACGCAATAATTTAGAAACTTCTTATAGCAATAACTAAATAACTGTATAGCTACGCCGGTTTAATTTTTTCTATAAATTTGTTACTAACCTTTTAATAATATACTAGTTTTTCAGAAAGATCTGAATGGAGGGTTTTTATTTATGCCCTAAAATGTGGTGTCCGCGGTAGTTCACTATAGGGATTACGTGTTGAACGATGCAACTTTAAAGCCTTATATCTCGCTTTTGGTGTGGCAAATGATTCCAAAAATTTAATATGATACAGGTAATAATGTTAACTAAGAGGGGTATGAATATAAACGAAATCTGATTGGAAGTGGATTTCACAACTACCTTAACAGAATTAATAATAACTGGCTGTTCATTTTCCTTTTTTATGGATAACATATCGAATTTAGGTAGGTATTTTGCATATGAGGTGAATGGGATGAAATTAGTTTCATCAACATTTTTAGTGAGTAGACGACTATCAAACCATTCAGCGATCTTTGAGAAATCGTTTTCTGCACTATATTTTAAATTTTGCCATGTATTAGCTTTATACAAAACAACTGTTTCATCTGCAAAACTCACTATATTCCCTTCAAATCCTGCATGAAAAATTACATTGAGATAAAGGGTGAATGAAATTGGCCCTAGTACAGTTTCCTGGGGAACACCAAATCTAATTGTTTTGAAACTACTGGTTGCATCAGCAATTTTTACACATTGTTCTCTATCTTCTAGGTGACTCTTGAATAACGAATATGGTGTACCTCTGAGACCATACCTTTCCAAGACTTCAAGAAGTTGGATGTGACTAACGGTATCAAATGCTTTTGCTAGGTCGACGAAGATACATAGAGTTGGTGTTTTTTAGTCTATGTTGGTTGCTATTTCATTTATCAGACTTGATTATGCATCCTGCGTGGATTTTCCTTGTCGAAAACTATATTGTGTCTTTGAAAGTACATAATTTTTTTCAAGGAATTTTATAAATCTCTTTTTTATGGCTTTTTCATGAACTTGTTTGAAAACAATTTATAAAAAATGGTATAAAATTTCGTTTTAACCTTTATGAATGCCTTTTATCAATACAAAACCAGTAATATGGTAACAAATATTAAAATAAAAATTAACATAATTTTTGTGATTTTTAACTTTTTTGAAACTTATAAACAAAATGATCAAGTTTAAAAAAAATTACGTGATCTTTGTGAGTACACATATACGAAAGGCTCCAAGGAGCGAAACATTTTTGGGTCGATTATTTAAACAATTTTCATTGCCTTCAATCAACACGGAGGTCTTAGAAAATTTTGTTAATTAACAATCGCCTAACTTGTTGAAAAACTGAGTTAGATCTATTTTTCCAAAGGGACCTTATTCCTTCAAGTGTTGAGAACACACCATAATTTATTTGAATTTTTTAATTGATATTTAATACTAAAAAAAAATCGGTTATGTGACGTACTCGCTTTAGAGACCGCGCGCACATCCCGAAAAAGCCATATGGAAGCCTCAGCGTTTATTTAAAATTACAAGCAATTAGAGATAGAGTTTCGAGAGTTGGGACTTTTTTATTGGAAATTTCCTCCTCAGATTTTGTTTATCTCTTACAGTTTCTGAGTTATTCGCAAAAAACTAAATGCTTTGTTTTTCATCTTCACTTCTTTATGACTTTTGCAAGTTTTTATCTGCTGATAAAACATTTCAACACATTTTTCTAGACGTCATTCCGAATCCAATGAGCTATCGCTCATATTTTTAGGAGCTATTACAAGAATTAACACGTTTTGAAAAGTTGGCGATTTGTCTCTATTTTATAGATATTTTCATGGGCGATGCTCTTCTGAAATATCAACAATCGTTCCTCCTTTGGCAGTCTCTTCGAGATTAACCCGTCAAGTTCAGTCTTCACACCCCTTCGTGGTCACTTTGGAGACCTGCAGAACATCACTTTCCAAAGACTCATTCATCCAACGAACTGCGAGGCTTTGGAACTCATTGCCTAGGGAGGTGTTCCCCGAGGCATACAACCTCCAGAAATTTAAGAAGAACACCAACTCCTACCTTCTTTCCCTTGGTTCCCACGATGTTCTCTGAACATTACAGGATATCCCTTTTCGTGGGAACCAGAACATATAAAAAAAAAACATATAAAAAAACATGCAATCCTAGCTTTCAAACGATATTCATTACCAATCCCCTTTTTGAAATGAAACTTCTTTGGGCGCGATGATAGTAAACTTTCAAGGTCGACTTTGAGTGTAGACCAAACCGCTGGTCCTAAAAAGCTGAAATATTCTCATACCACTGCCTACCCTGCATAATCAATAATCACATAACTGATCATTATACTGAAGTAATGAAAATTATTTTTGAAAAAAAAATTGCCACCAATTCGGTGACATCTCTGGCTACAAAAAATTAGTTCAATATGAAATAATTAAAATTGATTGATCTAATTACTTTCGATTGGACAACATTCTATGATACGCAAGATTCACAATATTTCATCAGAACACTCCAGATAACTATTGAAAAAAGAACCACCTTGGTCAGACAGGAACGAAAAAGGTAGTCGCGGGAAATGCTGGATTTAAACACTATACGTTCTATAAATCATACACATAAGGTATACGAGAAAAACAAAAAAAAAGTACAAACATGTACGTAGATGAGTTTAAACACTATGGAAATCATCTGAACCTTCTGTTAAAAAATACAAAAAATAATTATTGCAAGGAAAAGTTAAACGAAAATAAATATAATACCAAAAATTTTTGGAAGACAGTGAAAGAAATAGTCCGTCTCAGTAAAACTCGAACATGACATAAAACAAATAATCGCTGATGGTAATATTTTAGACAGCGATTCAGACATTGCAAATACGTCCAATGACTATTATATTAAGGTGGGGGTGGATATGGCCAACAAAATAACTTCTCTAAATGAACCGAGCCAACACTGAAATCTTTTTATCTAGAACTAACGAACCAAAACGAGATTGAAACAATTATATCTAACCTCAAATCAAGGTCCCTGGATATGATTTAATCAGAGCAGAAACTTCAACACTCATATCCAACCAAATGTCCCAAAAATTAACACATTTAATCAACTCGATTATAGAAAAAGAATGAATTCAAGTTAGCAGTGGTCAAGCAATTTTATAAAAAGGAGATAAAAATCTTCCATTCAATTTTAGACCAATCTCGTTGATCACCACCCTTGCAAAAATATTTGAAGTCATAAAACAGAGGAGATTGAATTATTTGAATAAGTAAATAAGTTGTCCGACAAACAATTTGGTTTCAGAGATGGAAAATCTACAGATGACGCCATTAGTCATCTTTTAAGGAACGTATACCAAGCAGCTGATGATAGAGATCCAACACTGTGAATTTTCCTTGATCTCTCCAAGGCTTTCGACACAGTAGATCATAGCCTACTCTTGCATACTCTGGAGAAATTAGGGGTTTGAGGAACTCCTCACAAACTCTTCTTCAGCTACTTGTTAAATAGGAAAAAAATTGTACAAACTCGGAATACTTACAGCGGTGAGAGATAAAATTTCTGTGGGGTTCCACAGGGAACAGTGCTTGGACCCCTCTTGTTTATAATATACCTGAATGAACTTCTACATCTCGACAAAATTGGGGAAATTACTAGTTTCGCTGACGACACGTTCATATTTTATAGAGATGCCAGTTGGACGAAACCTAAATTTAAAGCTGAAACTGATATGAAACAAATTACAAACTTTTTTTTTTTTTATGTTCTGGTTCCCACGAAAAGGGATATCCTGTAATGTTCAGAGAACATCGTGGGAACCAAGGGAAAGAAGGGTTCTTCTTAAATTTCTGAAGGTTGTATGCCTCGGGGAACACCTCCCTGGGCAATGAGTTCCAAAGCCTCGCTGTTCGTTGGATGAACGAGTCTTTGGGAAAATGATGTTCTGCAGGTCTCCAAAGTGACCACGAAGGGGTGATGACTGAACTTGACGGGTTAATCTCGAAGAGACTGCCAAAGCAGGAACGATTGTTGATATTTCAGAAGAGCATCGCCCATGAAAATATCTATAAAATAGAGACAAATCGCCAACTTTTCTACGGTGTTCCAGACAAGTGAGCGAGTTTGTAAGCGAGGCATCACCGACGAGACGAATTGCCCTTTTTTGGACAGAATCCAATAGCCTCAGGATATGTTTAGGTGCCGCACTCCAAATATGGAAACAGTATTCCAGGACAGGTCGGATCTGTGCCTTATAGATCATAAGCAGCTGACTGGGGGTGAAATAGCTCTTGGCACGAAAGAAAAAACCAAGTTTTTGGGATGCACTTTTGGCAATGGACCTCACGTGATTTTCCCAGGAAAGGTTATTGCTGATAGTAATACCAAGCATCGATATGGATGACTTCAGTGGTATGGTTACTCCTGACAAAGTTATGTTAGGCACAGTGAGATCGGCTTTTCTAGAGAAAAGACATGCTTGTGTTTTGTTTGCATTGAATTCTACCAAGTTATTAGATCCCCATTCGAGAATTGTTGCTAAGTCCATATTTATATTATTAACATTTCTTCCTCGTTCATTTCTGGTTTCACGGGCTGATATAGGGGCCCTGGAAGAGAAAGCGGTATGGAGGGTACTATCATCGGCAAAGCTGTGTACTATACATGAAGTTGCTTTCAACAGGTCGTTGATGTGAAGTAGAAATAGTGTTGGTGCGAGAATAGATCCTTGCGGAACACCAGCATTTATGAGTAGAGTGTCAGATGAAACTCCATCGACCACTACATGGAGAGACCTGTTTGAGAGGAACTAGCAAGCAGAGAACACAGCTGAGGGGGCAAGCCATAAGACGGAAGCTTGGCGAGGAGTCCCTGGTGCCAAACTCGATCGAACGCCTTGGAGATATCTAATGCCACAGCTAAAGTTTCTCCATACTTTTCAATATAAAGCCTGCCATATATGTGAGACGTATGCGAGCAGGTCACCAGTTGATCTCTGATTGCGGAAGCCATATTGCCTATCGTTGACAATTCCTGAGTCTTCCAGATATTTCATGAGCTCGATGTTGATGGCTTTTTCCATGACCTTTGAAATAATAGATAGCAGTGCGATAGGTCTGTAGTTGCTAGGTAGGGCCTTTTTGCCTTTTTTAGGGACTGGCTGTACTCTTGCAATTTTCCAATTGGACGGAAATACCCCCAAATTGTAAGAGTGGTTGAACAACTTGCAAAGAACAGGTGTTAGTTCGGGGGCACATTTCTTGAGAACAATCGGCGGGATTCCGTCAGATCCACAGGCTTTGTTGGTGTTGAGACCCAGCAAAATCTTTCTGATAGTGATCTCGGGCATGTGACTGTCAATAGGTGTAATGTTCGGGGGTTGTTTTCCCGATGAATCCAGAGTGGTATTTCCAGCAAATAGGTGCGCAAAGATATTGGCTTTTTCCTGGGCAGTCGTTGCTAGTGTTCCATCTTCTTTGGTTAGAGGAGGAAATGAGCTGGAAGTGGAGTTTCTTCCCACAGCTTTGGCGAAAGACCAAAATGATCGGGATCTGTTAGGACATTCAACAAGTTTTGATCTTATTTTGGCATTGTGGGCATCTTTTGAGCATTCTATTGTCTCTTTGCATATGCCTCTAGCCTCGACATATGCTGCTCTGGTCTCAGGGCCCGGATTTTTCAGCCATCGATGGTATGCTGCCTGTTTGGAAGCCACAGCTCTAGAGCAGTTTCTGTTAAACCAGGTCTTATCGGATGATGTTCTTCTTTCGGTATTCGGTATGTAAGTTTGCATCCCCAACATGATGATTTCAGAAATTGTCTCAGCACATCGTGTTGGATCTACTGAAGAGAAACAAACTCTCTTCCATGGAAATGCTGAGAAAAACATACGAAGACCTTCCCAGTCGGCCGAATTGTAATGCCACATGAGACGGGGTGGTATTGTGCAGCTCGATGGTAAATGGAAAGAGCATGTTGTGGAGATGAGGGTGTGATCAGAGTTTCCAAGTGGGGCACAAACTTCTATTCTATACGGGTCAGGATTGGTGGTGAGGAAAAGATCTAGTGTATTGGCAGACTGGTTGTTGACATCAGGGATGCGGGTTGGTAGCTTGACCAGTTGTTCTAGATCATGAGTGATGGCGAAGGCCTCGGCTTGACGACCTGCATCATCTGTTTTTTTAGAGAATTTGAGCCAGGCAGCGTTATGTACATTAAAGTCAAACTGGTTCATTTCACGAAAGCTAACCATTAACTATGAGAAAACAAACTACATGTCCTTTACGTTATGTGAGAACCGGCTCCCCAACTTCAAAACTCTGTCCATAACATATAATAATGACTCCAAGATGGAACAGGCACATATTGGATGTTGTAAATACACTCAGGAGCATGCTATACATATGTAGATATTTCTGAAATATATTAAAAACTTACCATCTAAAAATTTAGTGCTATGCTCTAATTGAATCAAGCACGTTGAGTGCCGTATGTATCCAACACGGATACACGAGATACGGTGTTTCCATGGCCGTGTGTATCCGTGGCTGATACACAACTATTTCTGTTATTTCAGCCGCATGTATCGACGTTGGCTGCATGCCTTGCATATATCTCTATGGGGGCTTTCGCACTACGGCCTGGCATACCCAAAAGCATATTTGGCCTGTATATTTTATCCTTAGTTTTCTCAGGAGACGTTTTTTTCAGTTGGTGGGTATGAAATACGAAATGTTTTTTTATTGAACAACAAGAATCACTAAATTATGAAAAAGAATATATAAATCTGAGAAGCAAATGAACATAACAATTAGTTTGAGTATTTCATTTGATGAAACATTTGTGTACTTCGAAAAAACACGATAAGCAATAATATTTTCTACATGCAACACATCTGAATTTGCTTGTGTGCCTTGATTAGCTGCAGCTTTTCTACCGACCTCTTTCAGTTTTTTCCTTATAACATCGTACACACCTTCCTCTTTTTCTGCTAACACCCTGACACTCTTCTAAATACTGTTGGGCTGGAGGTTCATCAGCTGGGGCTGGAGTGTCGAGTGTCTCAGTGAATCATGAACTCAACTTGATGAGATGCTCTGGTTTCTTTCATTTTCATGCGTTTACTTTTCCTGAAACTTGCAGAAAGTAAGCTACTATCACTATCACTACTATCATCACTTTCTGGGTGATATTCGTCTGATGTGTAAACATCCCCGAATAGCGAATTCTTTTCGTCCGACAAGAATTCCTGCATCAAATTTTGTAAACGTGATTGTTCTTTTTCGTACGACATATTTTTTCCAAATATGTTTAGAAAATGTCTAGAACAGTAATAAACTTCCAACCAGAAAGGATATTCAGTATCCACATTCGATAAACTGCATGAACCTCGCACAACTAATGAAAAGTCACTGCAAGATTTATTCCAGCCTCCAATTATTGCACACACCTGTTCTATTTTTAGTTCGACATTGTTGCTAGTTCGTGTATCCAGGTGGGATACATTCGGCTGTAATATTCAAAAATAGATATTGTGGCCGTGCGTATCCAATGTGGATACATACTGATAATAACGTCTTAAAATGTCAACATTTAGTTTTTATAACTCTTTATTGCATTTTAATGCGATAAAATACATATTTGAGGCCCTACACATGAAAAATGGATTTGGCCTGATATACCCAATTTTCCGCTTCCACGGTGGCACTCAACGTGCTAGAATCCTGGGCTAAGGTGTTGCTTTATAGACCAGTGCTGAAGCCTTTGAAAATGGTAAAAATGTGAAAAAAAAATAATAGTAGGATGAAACCCATTGGGAAAGGAAGATAATATAACAAATATGAAAGGAAAAATAATTTACGGGCGACCTGAGGTCGGGAAGTGGAAGGGGGTGAGTTTTTAAGGGTAAAAAACGGTGCATCTCGATTTCCTGCAAAACTACAAGTCCTATGGAATAAACTTAAATGGCATAGTTGTAGGTAATAAAAAGATCTACAACTATTGTATCAGAACTTTTTTCACATAACCTCAAAATTTATGTGAAAAATTCAAATAACTAAGTTTTTGGATTTTTATTTTTATCTTCTACAACATTTTTTTTTTCTCACGAAATTTGGTGAAAACCTTCTTTTTTATGTTCTAATTTTTTTGATTTGAAATATTTAGTTTTTCACCTTATTTTGACTTAATATCGAAAAAGCACCCTAATTTTCAATCGAAAATTCTCCCGTCAAAATTACAGCTTTTTCAAAAAAGTCGGTGGGCTTTTTGTTCGTTGAAATCTCTACTTTATGATGGTATAAAAAAAAGTACATTACTATGACAGAAAATGCAAAGAAACGAAAAAAACTCGAATCCGAATTTAATAAGACATCTACAATATTTTGAGAAAGTTGGAGAATCTTCTTTAAATTATATGCGTAGATGCCTATTTATTGCTATTTCGAGATAACTTATATACCTGAGTGACCTACGGAAAATTTTAGCCCATCAAAAGGTATTTCATAGAGAAGTGGGGGAGGGACTAGGAGGGTCTGGGCCTTACTACCTGTCATTTCTTTGCATTATCTGAGAACATTTACCATAGTAATGTATTTTTTTTTTCACACTATCAGAAAGTACAAACGAACGAACAAAAAGCCCACCGACTTTTTTAAAAAAACCTGATATTTTGACGGGAGAATTTCTGATTGAAAATTTGGGTGCTTTTTCGATATTAAGTCAAAATAAGGTGGAAAAATACATATTTTGAATGAAAAAAATTACAGTATGTTTGGGACATAAAAAAGTAAGTTTTCACCAAATTTCGTGAAAAAAATTTTTTTTGTAAAAGGTAAAAATAAAAAAATTAAAAACTTGGTTATTTGAAATTTTCACATTAATTTTGAGATTATGTGAAAAAAAAGAACTTTTTTCCATAGGACTTGTAGTTTTGCCGGAAATCGGGATAAACCGTTTTTTACCCTTAAAAACTCACCCCCTTCCACTTCCCGACCTCAGATCGCCCGTAAATTATTTTTCCTTTCATTTTTGTTATATTCTCTTCCTTTTCCAATGAGTTGCATTCTACTATGATTTTTTTTGGTTTCAAAAATTAACGTCCCTGGTCTATTAGATATTACATTAAAAAAAAATCACTGAAAATTATCCACAAAAAAGAGGAATTATCCAACCGATAAATTATTCAGTAAAACAAAAATTTTTGACCTGCGACAACTCTATCTTTATCACTGATACATATAAGAACAAATCTACCCTTCTTCAAATTTTCCAAACCAGATAGAAATCACACTAAAACAAGTGAACCAAAAAGAAACATTTGCCAGAGTAACCATACATACCTTAAAAAAATGTAAATAGTTTACGAAGAAAAGACATACAGCTCATTCTGAATTTTTTTTTTTTTTTTGTTCAGGTTCCCACGAAAAGGGATATCCTGTAATGTTCAGAGAACATCGTGGGAACCTAGGGAAAGAAGGTAGGAGTTGGTGTTCTTCTTGAATTTCTGAAGGTTGTATGCCTCGGGGAACACCTCCCTAGGCAATGAGTTCCAAAGCCTCGCTGTTCGTTGGATGAACGAGTCTTTGGAAAGTGATGTTCTGCAGGTCTCCAAAGTGACCACGAAGGGGTGTGATGACTGAACTTGACGGGTTAATCTCGAAGATACTGCCAAAGCAGGAACGATTGTTGATATTTCAGATGAGCATCGCCCATGAAAATATCTATAAAATAGAGACAAATCGCCAACTTTTCTACGGTGTTCCAGACAAGTGAGCGAGTTTGTAAGCGAGGATCACCGACGAGACGAATTGCCCTTTTTGCAGAATCCAATAGCCTCAGGATATGTTTAGGTGCCGCACTCCAAATATGGGAACAGTATTCCAGGACAGGTCGGATCTGTGCCTTATAGATCATAAGCAGCTGACTGGGGTGAAATGGCTCTTGGCACGAAACAAAACCAAGTTTTTGGGATGCACTTTGGCAATGGACCTCACGTGATTTTTCCCAGGAAAGGTTATTGCTGATAGTAATACCAAGCATCGATATGGATGGCTTCAGAGGTATGGTTACCCTGACAAAGTTATGTTAGGCACAGTGAGATCGGCTTTTCTAGAGAAAAGACATGCTTGTGTTTTGTTTGTATTGAATTCTACCAAGTTATTAGATCCCCATTCGAGAATTGTTGCTGTCCATATTTATTTATTAACATTTCTTCCTCGTTCATTTCTGGTTTCACGGGCTGATATGGGGCCCTGGAAGAGAAAGCGGTATGGAGGGTACATCATCGGCAAAGCTGTGTACGGGCATGAAGTTGCTTTCAACAGGTCGTTGATGTGAAGTAGAAATAGTGTTGGTGCGAGAATAGATCCTTGCGGAACACCAGCATTTATGAGTAGAGTGTCAGATGAAACTCCATCGACCACTAACATGGAGAGACCTGTTTGAGAAAACAGCAAGCAGAGAACACAGCTGAGGGGCGCCATAAGACGGAAGCTTGGCGAGGAGTCCCTGGTGCCAAACTCGATCGAACGCCTTGGAGATATCTAATGCCACAGCTGAAGTTTCTCCATACTTTTCAATAGATAGCTGCCATATATGTGAGACGTGTTAGCAGGTCACAATTGATCTCTGATGGCGGAGCCATATTGCCTATCGTTGACAATTCCTGAGTCTTCAAGATATTTCATGAGCACGATGTTGATGGCGTTTTCCATGACCGTTGAAATAATAGATAGCAGCGCGATAGGGCTGAAGTTGCAAGGTAGGGCCTTTTGCCTTTTTTAGGGGCTGGCTGTACTCTTGCAATTTTCCAATTGGACGGAAATACCCCCAAATTGTAAGAGTGGTTGAACAACTTGCAAAGAACAGGTGTTAGTTCGGGGCACATTTCTTTAGAACAATCGGCGGGGTTCCGTCAGATCCACAGGCTTTGTTGGTGTTGAGACCCAGCAAAATCTTTTTGATAGTACGTTGGCGAAAGGTGATCTCGGGCATGTGACTGTCAATAGGTGTAATGTTCGGGGTTGTTTTCCCGATGAATCCAGAGTGGAATTTCCAGCAAATAGGTGCGCAAAGATATTGGCTTTTCCTGGGCAGTCGTTGCTAGTGTTCCATCTTCTTTGGTTAGAGGAGGAAATGAGCTGAAGTGAAGTTTCTTCCCCACAGCTTTGGCGAAAGACCAAAATGAACGGATCCGTTAGACATTCAGCAAGTTTTGATCTTATTTTGGCATTGTGGCATCTTTGAGCATTCTATTGTTCTCTTTGCATATGCCTCTAGCCTCGACATATGCTGCCTGGTCTCAGGGCCCGGATTTTTAGCCATCGATGGTATGCTGCCTGTTTGGAAGCCACAGCTCTAGAGCAGTTTCTGTTAAACCAGGTCTTATCGGATGATGTTCTTCTTTCGGTATTCGGTATGTAAGTTTGCATCCCCAACATGATGATTTCAGAAATTGTCTAAGCACATCGTGTTGGATCTACTGAAGAGAAACAAACTCTCTTCCATGGAAACGACCTGCATCATCTGTTTTGTTAGAGAATTTGAGCCAGGCAGCGTTATGTACATTAAAGTCTCCCATGATTATGGTTTCAGCTGTTGGATGGTTACAATTTTCTTGATATTTTCTTCCTTTATATTTTACGTGAGTCTTTTCTACATTTATTATTATTTTTGAGCAGTGAAACTCCACTTTATTTTCGATTAATTTTTAACCTACGAAAAAAAAGGAGATTCTCTAGTCGACGCGTATATTTTTTTTGATATGACCACGCATAACTATTCACACAGTGGCCTGATTTTGATGATTCTGTTTTCAATGGATAGGGAATACGCCATGGTACATGAGGAAATTGCCGAGAAGAAATCAATCGAATGTTGAAGCACGCAGTTCTTATGTTATGACCCTGGTAGATACAGGCTAAGAGCTGGATGCAGAAAACCTGACCGATCGAGTAACAGTGTTGTGCTCCGTATTAATACAGAAATAGCAAATAAACATATCATGACCATATACAACCTTGAACAAAAACTCTATACCTTCAAGGTGAATAACCTATCAACTTTCAGTAATAATCACATATGATAACCAACAATAAAGGGGTTCTACAAATTAGAACTTTAACCCTTAGGTAATAATCCATATGACATTCCACTGAGAACTACTCTCTTAGAGCTCTTAAAGAAGTCATTAATTGAAAGGATGTGCGTACT